>SKCR01005393.1:0-25915 GCA_019454045.1 Zanthoxylum bungeanum | reverse complement strand
CGGAAAATTCATTAATTTGGAATTAGCGAACCCGAGCCCGAGAGTGATTGCGAGCGCATTCGTATTTCGAATTCGAGCGCGGCACGCAAGTCACATCAAGCGTCAAATCGCTAGTCGCATCAATCGTGAAGTCACTTGTCACTTTGAGTGATGTGACATGACATGTTGTTGTCACTTTATTAAAGTGGATGGATTTGATGTGAATAGTTGATTTGTGTTGATGAAAAGCTTTTAAAAGCTTGAAATGAAATATAACATTATTTATTCTTGTTTTTTGACTTTTTATTAAAAGTGATATATGTTTTATTTATTATTTACTTGGTAAATATATAAAACAAAATGAAAAAGGCTTTTCTCTATCTCACATGCAAGACATACGCATTCTCTTCTTTCCCTCTCTTTTCTTCTCCCTCTCCTTCACGGCTTCAAGCCGATTTTGCTTCAAAAGTTTCTGGTGGACCGAAATTGAAAGGGAAGCAAGGAAGATGAGAGTGCTAGCACACACCTTGGGTTATACATAGGTGATAGGGAAACGAATTTATGAGCATGGAAAAGCTTGAAGCTTGGAGCTTCAATGGAGGTCATCAATGGCCGAACATGGAGGAGGCAAACCAGTCCATTACTTGCAGTCCTGCAGTGCAAGGAGCTCACTGCCGAGCTGGAGGGAGGCAGAATACACTCTTGTTCTTTGCATCAAATCCAATCATTGTGAGTATATGATTCCGCCATTATTCCTTGATGTATTCATGCGATTTTGTGCTTGATTTTGTTGATCTTGGGACCTAATTAGAAACTCAACAATTGTATCTTGAGATTATCAAGCATGAAAAAAGTTAGGGGTTTTGGGCAAAATCGATTTTGACTTGTTTTGGTTAAATTGATTGTTTAAGCATGCTTAGATGATGTTAATTGAGATTGTGCGATGATCAATTTCATGAAATTGGATTGGATTCAATTTTCCCTAAATTTTGGTCATGACAAATTGGGTAAAATCAATTGAAGCATGATTTGGTTGAATTGGTTGATTAAGTATGCTTGTATGTTGATTAATTGAAGTTGTGCATGATCAATTTCAAGAAAATTGGATTGGATCAATTTTCCCCAATTCTTTAGGTTGAACATGTAACTTGAAATTGGGTAAAATGTGTTTGAGCATGTTTTAATTAAATGGATGTTTAGTATGCTTAAAACATGTTTTATTGAGATTGTGTGTGATCAATTTCAAGAAATTGGATTGGATCAATTTTCCCCAAATTGGAGGCATGGCCGAAAATTGGATAACCCTAATGTCTTGGTAATTTTGTTTTGTTTGATCATTGGATGACTTAAAACATAGGGTAATGTTGTTTTGAAGTTCAATTGAATTGAATTTTGATTTGGAACAATTTTCCCTTTATAAAGTGGGTTGACCGAATTCAGTTGGACATGAAATTCATTGTGATTTTGTTGTTTGATTCATTGGATGAGTTGAATTGATTTGGTAAATTATGATTGTGGACTCAATTGGATTGAAACCGAATCGAATTGAAAAACCCCTAATTGCCGAGACTTGAAAGCATGTAAATTGGGTTTGATTTTAATAAATTGTGTTGGACACTATTTAATGTTAAAGTGCATGATTAATTAGGCTAATTGATGTTTTAGAAATGTTAATTGGGTAATTGATTGTGTATTACACTTAGGTTAATTAATTGTGAAATTTGGAATTTGTAAGTTAATTAATTTGGGCTGATTTTGGGAATTGGGCTTGTTAGGTTGTAATTGGGCTTTTGGGCTTTGTTGTAACAAAGTTGGGTTTAGGCAAAATTGGTTGGATCCAATTAGGCCCAAAACCGAATCCAAAAGGTCCAATTATGACTTAATGGACCTTAATTATTTAATTGGGCCTAATGGGCCAAAATTAATTTAAAGGCTTATGGGGTAACTCCCGGATTGGATTTGGGTGTTCGGTTTGACCCGAGTTGACCAAAAGTCCACGCCTTATAGAAATTAATTAAAAGCCATTGGACTTTAATTAAATAAACATTAGATGTTAATCGGGCTTTGAGACCCGTTGCGATTAAATTTGGAATTTAAGTCGTAAAGGTTCGTTAATAAGTGTAGTGTAATATTTAATTTGGAATTAAATAGTGAATTAGAATTAAATGCGTATTAAATTGGATTTAATTATGTAGTTTAATTTAATTCAAGAATTCGTACTTTGAGTACTTATTCGCAAAACGAGTTTGACTCGAGCAAAAATCAAATCGTTGTTTGAACATTTTATGATCACTAATTATCAGATTAATTAATTGGATTTGATTGATTGATAACATGCTTGTATGAATACATGGTTGCGATGCATGAATAATGTATATCGGATGAATATTAGTCTGGTGGGACGATTTTGGAAATTGTAATAAATTTGATTTATTAATTGGACCTGCGAGTCCAGCCTTATCTCTTATTTCTTTGTATTCTCTTCTCACCTATTCCCCTCAATGTAAATTAGGTTTCTTTAGAAGTGTAGTGTAACGGGTAGAAGTAAATACATGTGCTAGCTTTGGAGAGAGAAAATGAGAGATTTGATCTAGGATCAATGTAAAGTATCCATCCGCATATCATTATTATTTTATTTCATATGTGCTTTATTATGTGTTTAGAATGCATGTTTAAGGGTGTATGATGATGAGACCTTAACAAAGATAATAAATTGGTAGCCAATTTGCACGCGAAAAACCCTCGTTTAATATCAAGCGTTTATTTTCCTTCCATTGAGTGATTTTACTCAAGATCCGAGATTGGCAGGGGTTGTTGGCCAAAGTCAAGCCCTTGTCCGTCGAAGATGTGTTTTAATCACGAAGCTTTGTTCCATATCGGTGTCGTGTCCAAGTTGTGGTTTGTTGGCCAAAGTCAAGACCACTTCTTGTCCATTGACATTGATTACGAAGCTTCCATGTCAATGGGTTCGCGCTTGACTGGGATCACTAGGTTTGTTGTGCCAAAGCCAAGGCTTAGTTGATTCAGAGGAAAAAGGTTAGGTAATACATTGGATGTATTGGCATATATAAGATATATGTTTAGGATTTGGATATCCGCCTACTGGATCTAGGAATTGGATGAGATCCAATTGATCTTCGAGATACCTAGTTAATTATCATACAATTTATGGCCAAAGTCAAGATTGTGTGATATTTAACGGGATCCTAGCCCACTAGGAAACACGGTTTCCCGAGTACTCGACAGAGGGTTAGAGGCTCGACGAAAAATAGTGGGAGGTAAGAATTGAATTTGCAATACTCGTTCAATTACTCGCCATACGCGCTCATTTAAATTATTTCGTCATTAGATTAAATGTTAGTTGGACTAATATTTAATTGTTGTTTTAATAAACAGTTGGACTGTATTATACTTGATTATATATAATTGGATTATATTAATCAATATATTTGAATTAATTAATTTCAGTTTACAGTTGATTTTTAATTGGATTATAGTAATCAATGTAATTGAGGTTAATTAATTTGGATTATATTTGATTATATAGTTGGACTATTATAATCATTATAATATGTATAGTACCACTGATCGTTGATTAAATAGTTGGACTATTGTAATCAAGATAAAATTGAAAAGTTGGATATTTAAAATATAATCTGGGATTGAAATATTTTAAATGATTTAATTTTCAAATTGGGAATAAATAATAGGTACTTACTTTATTTGATAAAATAACTTATTATACCTTAAGCCCAAAATTAAGCAAAATAAGTAGAGCGTAAAATCTTTGGAAGATTTATGTGATGATGACTTTAATGCTTAATTTAATATACTTGTCATAAATCTAATTTTAGATTTAAGAAGTATTAAAATTGCAATTTATAATTCTTGGAGAATTAATTGACTATTCTAGAGGAGATAAAGTCAAAGTTTGCAATTGGGCATGTAGCACGAGGTGCACATCGTTTCGATATTCTAAGAACCCAAGGCTTGGCCTAAGGTTTCTGAAATATTGAAAGGATAATTGACATATCCCAAAGTGACTACCATTTGGATATGGCAGACACGAAGGAATTAAAGAAAGGGCGAGGCTCTAACTTTAAAAATATTTGTCTTAGTTATGTTCACAGCTAGTATTGAAATTAGATTTTAAATACTTAGTGTGGTACATAAAATATATGTATTGATGTTCAGAATCTGCTTTGAGCAGGATACTGACTTCAAGCTGAGATTGCTCTGCGAATCGGAAACGGGACGAAAGTCGCTGTTTCGACCGTAGATACCTAAGTTTAGGAACTACCCTTTGGGTATATATTAAATTAGGAACTGTTATAATGTAACTAGTTTGACTAGAGACATTATCTCTATATCAGTGTTTAATCCGTTGCGGATAAAACCTTTATATTTATAACACTAAGTGTTTTATTATATAAAGATGATACTGAGATAAATACATTAGATGTAAATAACAGAATTTATATTTTGAATATAAATAAAATCTCAAACATATAAAATGACAAATAAATAGCTCAAATTGATTTGATCAATTGAGACTTATTTGTGGCATTGTTGTCTAGGACACAATTTAACGAGACTCGTATATCCACACTTTTGAAGAGTGGGTACTAGGACTGATTTGACTATTCAAATAAAGGTCTACGAATCTAGTTTATTAGGTAAAGTACCTAAAATACTATTTACTTGGTAATAGTAAAAGGGCCACCAATCTGTTAGTCCTATTCATGGTGAAGTAAGTGGGCCCATGTCTAGCTAGGTTAGATGTAGATATGAATATTTCGTGACCTTAACGGATGTGGCATCACGTTATGGTTATGTGTTTCTTTTGAAGAACACAAATCAGAAACTTTTAGAGTTTCGACATGAAAAAGACAAACAGATCGGCTATAGTATTATACCGCCACGGTAAGACCGTATTGGAAAATACTTAAGCAGTAAGTTTCATATGTACTTGAAAGAGTATAGTATTCTTTCAATGAGGACTCCTCCCGAAACACGTCAAAGTGACGGTGTGTCCGAACGGATTAACCGAATCATGTTAGACATGATAAGATTAATCAAGAGTCGCTCTGAGCTACCATTTCCTTCAACGGATAAGTTTTAACAGTGCAATAACTTATTTAGAATAAGGTTCCATATAAATCTGTTTGACAGATGTCATATAGGATATGAATAGGGAAGAAACAAGGTTTCTCATTCCTGATAATTTGGGTATGCCAGGCATAACGTTTGGATGATACCAAACTAAGGACCCAAATTGGATAAGTGCCAATATTGGTTATCCTAAGGGAAACCATAAGTATAGTACTTATAAATCTCACATGAGAACAATGTGATTGTTGCTCACCATGCGGTTTTTCCTGAGAGGAATACCGATATGCAGTGGTCAGTGGGAGGATAGTGATACTCGATGAAAATTGGAGTAATACTATTCTAGGCACGAAGTCCGTAATGGAACACAAATAGTTCATCAATGATGAATCTGTACCATTAATCTTCGAATACACAAGAACTGAGTAGATCGGATAGAGTCAGAAAACGACCTAGGGTATGGGTTTCTGATCTAACCTCATAAAGATGTCAATCTTATGAAGGTATATCCACCGACTACGTTTTGAGGAAATGATACGAGCTATCGACTCCCTATTATGGCAAAGTGCCATGAATCCGAAATGGATTCATGTATAACAACTATTGAATACTAGTTGTTGTACCACAAGGCATTGTGCCTATTGGTACATTAAACGTCTTCAAGGAAGACATACATGGAAGGCAACATACCAACGTACAAGCTGGGCTTTTGACGGAAAGGTATCGTTATCAACATTGTGTTAATAACGGTTCAACCTTTTAGCTGTTGCCGTGGTAAATCCATTTTGAAGATGCTTGTTGATAACTGCATATTTCATTTATAAAATGTGTCAGTTGCAGATCAAAATCGTTTTCCTGAAAAGGAAACCTTTTGGAGGATGCTTACAACATCCTGACGATTTTGTATAACCGACAAACAAGGTTTGCAGGTTATTCGATCCATGTTTGGATTGAAGCAAGCATAGGTTCTTGGAACTGACGTTTTGAAATAATCATAATGGTTATGATTTGACTCAAAACGAAATAATTTTGTGTATATAAGGAGGTTAGTGGGAGGGCACTGACAATGAAAATCCCATATAGCAATTGATGAAAGCTTGGCTTTCAATAGAAATTCTCCGTAGAATTCTGGGGAGTAACAACCTTTATTCGAGGAATAAAGATCTACAGGGATAGATTTGGAGTTGTTAACACTCTTGGAAATTGTACATTTAAAATGTACTTGTATTGGTGTCTCATACGCTTCGAGCATATGGAGTCACAATCGGGTCAATCCAAGTGATAGTCACTGGATTGAAGATTAAGAACATCTGTTAGTATCTGAGAGAACTAAAGATGTTGTCTTAAACTATGGAGATGGAGAACTTGAAGTGACTAGGATCACTGCTGCAAGTTTCCAAACCGGTAAATACTGCGGTACTATAAAGTTTGAACACTGGGACAGTGAGCTGGAAAAATTCCGAGCAAGATAACTGTTGCCGAATTAACAACAAATGCGGATTATTGCTGCAGCTGAGGCAGCAATAGAAGCCATTTGGATCGATAATAAATCTAATTAATTAGATATAGTTCTTTTAGCAGCTGAGCTAGGCGTCAGCACAGGCTAAGGAATTAAAGGTCTCATCGACGATCCAGATATATACTTCTATATCATCTGATTCGTTCGGATCATACATCGTGGCGATGTGATGATCGTATAAATCGCGTCAGAAGATAATTATGCAAATCCGCTGATGAAAACCTTTCCTCAACAATTTGAGCGAACCGTACATAGTTCGGGTGTTAGACACTCGAGTGACTGGCTATGTGCCAAGTGGGAGATTGTTGGACAAAATGACCCATAGCGTCACTATTTGTACAGATCACGGTGTTATTGTATAAATTAACTATGTGACAAGGAAATTGCACTCTCATCATTTGTGATTAGATCACCATAAGTGTATAAATGAAGAGAGGTCCATATGATTAGTTCCTGGATTGAGATGATATGAGACAGTATCAGTCCACGAAGGATTAATCATTAAATATCCATAGCCGGAGTATTATCGAGACAGGACATCGATAATGCGGAATAGGCTAGTATTGCACTTGTGCGCGTTGTGAGGGCACGAAGGCATAGTTCTCATATATTTAAGTATTGGATACTTATGCAAGTTCGATAGGAGGTTGTGTTTCACCGATGGTACGGGAAACAGCTTCGCTCTGGATAGACCCCTCGGAATCCCATTGGTATTATGAATATGTGTCTATGGGAGGCCGAAATCAGGGTAGGTGTGTATGGTCTTAACCTGAGACTTACATCGCTAATACTTACGATAATCAATAGACTTTGGTCTTGGTGGTACATGGCTTTAACCGGTTCTACGTACACCACTTCTGGGTTTATCAGAGAGTCGTAGTGTATTGGGTGTGATGTCAAGACGGAAATATCACTTCAGTCATATTGAAGATGATGTCACGCAGGATACGGTATTAGTGCTCTTAAGTGTTGCGCAACCATCGGGATATTATGACTAGGTCATACATATCCGATTATAGAGACTAGTTACCAGACATCCGACATGTGCTTCGGACGGGGCAGACACTTATCCAGCCCAGCCCTAGCACGTGACTATCCGATACTGGGCCGATATACACAATACTACGGTATACTACGCTTGATACAGATCTATATATTCCTGTAAGAATATTTCTGGAGAATTGGGTAGGCATGGCGCTTTGCTAGAAGCCAACCTTGTCTTGTAAATCGGTATAAACGTAGTACGAGGTACTTACGTGTTCGGATAATCCGACGACCATATTTACTGCCAACATATCTGGAGATCTCATGGGTCGCTTCCTGAAGATTCACCGATGACGTATAACTCGCACTATGATTAATCTCGGATTATTAGTAAAGAGAGAAGATTAATTTCTAGAGAGAGAAAATTCATCTGGGATTAATTGCGGAGATATTTTATCTGGATAAAATATTAATTATAGAGAGAGAACGATTAATTTGGAATTAATCGATAAATTAATATATTTGATATATAAAAGAAATTGGATTTCGACGCGGAATTAAAATTGGATTTTAATTCGGGCGAACGAATTAATTTAGAATTAATTCGTTAGCGACGTGAATAGTGATTTCGCTAGGCGTAATCATTTAATTACGACGCGACGAAAAATTCGTTAATTTGGAATTAGCGAACCAGAGCCCTAGAGTGATTGCGAGCGCATTCGCAATTCGAATTCGAGCGCGGCACGCAAGTCACATCAAGCGTCAAATCGCTAGTCGCATCAATTGTCAAATCACTTGTCACTTTGAGTGATGTGATGTGATATGACAAGTTGTCACTTTATTAAAGTGACTGATGTGAATAGTGATTGATGATTGAAAAGCACTTTTTTGCTTTTTGACTTTTGCTTTTTGAAAAGTAAAAGGAATTGTTTTAATAGAAATAAAAAGTGGTAAAAGGTATTATTATTATTATTAATTTTGGAAATTAAAATATATAAACCTAATTACACTTTTTCTTTCTCTCTCTCTCCTTTACGCACTTCTCTTTTCCTCTCTTTTCATCTTCCTCTTCTCACGCTTCAAGCCGATTTCTTCACAAATGTTTCTGGTTTGACCGAATCAAGGGGAAGAAGGAAGAAGACTTAGTGCTAGCACACCATAGGGTTATACATAGGTGATAGGGAAACGAATTTGTGAGTTTGGATTTGATTTTGGAGCTTGAAGCTTGGAGCTTCAATGGTGGTCTTCATGGCCGAATATGGAGGAGTTCAAAACCAGTAAAACCGGCACAGCCCACTGCAAGGAGGAGCTACTGCCGTGACCCACAGGAGGCAAAAACGCATCTTCTTCTTCGCATCAAAACCGACCATTGTGAGTATATGATTCCGCCCTTACTCCTTTGTGTATTCATGCGAATCACATCATCCAAGATTTTCATTCAAGAATGCAGTCTTGACGTCCATCTGCCAAATTTCATAGTCCTAATATGTGACAATGGGTAGAAGAGTGCGGATGGATTTGAGCATGGCTACTTGCGAGAAAGTTTCCTCATAGTAAACTTCCTCTTTCTGGGTATAACCCTTGGCCACTAGCTTAGCCTTGAAAGTTTGTACCTTCTAATCTGCTTAACTATTCCTCTTGTAGATCCACTTGCAACCTATGGGTTTCACCCCCATCAGGTTGGTCTATAAGTTCCCAGACTGAGTTGGAGTACATAGACTCCATCTCTAGGTTCATGGCTTTGAGCCATTCCTCTTTGTCAGAATCATCCGTTGCACTACGATAGGTGAATGAAACATCTATAACATCGCTGGATGCGACAACTTATGCCTCTCTAACCCCAAGGTAGCGATCAGGTTGTCGTACAACCCTCCCACTACGTCTAGGTGGTAGATCATTTGTCAGCTGTCATTGACAATGGTATGCTGGTCGAACCAATAAGTAACTCCTTGAGTAACACTTTACTTCGAGGCTTGAACTCCCTCATATAGTCCTCCTCTAGAAATGTAGCATTTGTCGATACAAACACTTTTTTATCTTTAGGACTATAGAAGAATCCACCCATAGTCTCCTTAGTGTCGGGAAGCGGCTGCGAGTTGCGCACCGAAAATTAAAAATTATGATGTCGCTATTCCTTTGCCCAAGAGATTTGTTTTGATTATTCTACAAGCCTAGGCATGTTACTATATATTCTAAGCATAAAAACTCATAAAACATGTGAAGAACATAAACTTAAACATGCTAACTATCATAAGAACTCTAATTAAAAATAAAGAAAGAAAAAGACTTACTTGAACCGAAGACTCCTCCAGTCCTCCCTCCAATCTACAAGCTTTTCTCGAACTCAGCAAGCTTTTCCACGTTCCAAAGAGCCACCCAAGTGTCTGGCCTCCAAAGGTTCACACACCAAAGCCAAAACTCAACGGCAAGACTACGCCTTGAGTGCACGGGTATTTTGCCCTTGGTGCTAGCCTAGGCAAATACCTCAAAACTTTTAACTTGAGATTCCTCTAGTCAATTAGACTTAAGGATCCTCAAAATCAGTGGCTTACTCTTAAACTTTAGAGTTACTCACTTATATAAACCCAAGATATGAAAGGTTTTGGTGTAAAAATTTGTAAAGAATTCTTTGGGTTTATATAGGTGCTCCAAAGACAACAAAATTAATTAAGAATCCGATGTGGGATAAATGTTAATTAAATCTTAGCCATTTGATCTTAATTTAGTGGTTTAATGAGATTATAAAACCCTAATAAGAGCTTGGGCTGAATTGGAATTCAAAACAAATAAAAAATAAAATAAATTTACTATTCACATTTTTTTTCATTTTTCCAATTCCCAAAGTGCCCATATCGTCATTCACCAATCCCTAAGCCACTTTGGAACCTCATAAGATATGTTCAATAATTAAACACATTGAACCATTTATGAACAATTCCTAACAATCATATATGCTGTTAAATTTGTACTGTGCACTGTTAACCATTGATTTCGACTTTGTTGTGTGTGACCTTTTGGGTTCCCCTCAAGTTGGACATGAAATGAATCGTGATAATTTAATCGAACATAAATTATCCTCTGATCAGATGGTCATTCGATTTCAATGACCAAGGTTTACATCTAGCAAGGAAAGATATATACCCATTTTGTATGCGATTTACATATGATACGGTCTCTCGCCTCACTGTATCCCCACCGTTTGACCTAGGGTATGGAAAGTGTCTACCCATATAGTCAAATGTATGATGTTGATAGTGTCATGAATCGTGCTAACCTAAGAATCTCACATGGTTCTTCCGCTGTAGCCACAGTTTCAAGCACTGATCACAAATATCAACCCGCGAACTAGAATACTACTCTTATAAGAAAATATTATCCGAGAGAGTGGCGATTCTCTGTTGTATCTTTACAAACTTCATGTTTTTCAACATATGACCCAATCATACCCTTATGACCAGATCTTTTGAACTGGGGAAGGATAATGTCAAAGTCATTTGATCCACACATAAGATTGTAAAGACCTCAAGTCTAAGGACTGGTCATACAATCGATACATGAAAGTTCTCACAGAAACATGGGATAAACACTCAATGTGAAAACTTTCGGCGGTCAATTCGATGGACACGAGCAACTCATGCATCCATGTGATACACCAAGCGGACGGATCTCCGCTAGTAGCCTATGAGATCGGCTACCCCAGTTAAGGTCGGATCATATCATCATGCTAGTCTCTCCGCTTTGTGAACGCCCAGATTATTCACAAAACTATGACTAGAAACGTTTGAGAGTAATGATTCTTATAAGGCGTGGAAGCCATCATCTTATTACTCCAAGGGCTTTATTACAGTGTTTGATGATTCATATAATTTATGTAAGACACGTATAATAAAGATTTCCATTTTATTAATTAATGAAAATATTACAAATACATGTACATATAGCCCATCCACAAGTTGGGTATAGGGCATATCCCTAACAATCTCCCACTTGCACTATAGCCAACTAGTATGAATCTGGACACCATACTCTTGGGTGTGCCTATCATGCTTTTGTTGAGTCAGCCCTTTAGTCAGAGAATCTGCAAGATTATCTTCTGTGGGTATTTTCTCTATAATAACTTCTTTTCTCTCAAAAATCTCCCTGATGAGATGAAATTGCCTGAGTACATGCTTGGATTTCTGGTGGGACCTTGGTTCATTTGATTGAGCAATGGCGCCCGTGTTGTCATAGTACATCGTGACGCCATTCTTTATCGCGGGAAGCACTTCCAGCTTCGTGATGAACTTCTTTATCCAGACTGCTTCTTTAGCTGGCTCAGATGCTGCAATATACTTGGCTTCAGTGGTGGAGTCCGCTGTAGTTGACTACTTTGAGCTTTTCCAACTGACAGCTCCGCCATTCAAAGTAAACAGATATCATGTTTGCGATCTGCTGTCATCCCTATCGGTCTGAAAGCTCGCATCACTGTAACCAATGACTTTCATCTCAGAACAATCTCCGTATGTCAAGAATACATCCTTAGTTCTTCTCAAATACTTGAGGATTATTTTGACAGCTGCCCAGTGTTGCTCACCAGGATTTGCCTGATATCTGCTCGTTATGCTAAGAGCATAAGAGACATCAGGTCTTGTACATAAAATGGCGTACATGATCGATCCTATTGCTGAAGCATAAGGGATCCTACTCATACGCTATCTATCTGAAGGAGTATGTGGACATTGCTCCTTAGATAATTTAATTCCATGACAAGTAGGTAAATTACCTCTTTTGGAATCTTTCATTTTGAATCTTTTCAAAACTTTATCTATGTACGTAGATTGAGAAAGTCCTAACAACCTCTTAGATCTATTATGGTAGATCTTAATACCAAGGATGTAGGCTGCTTCTCCCAAATCTTTCATGGAGAAATTCTGAGATAACCATTGCTTGGTGGGTTGCAGATGATTAAAATGTCATCGACATATAATACAAGAAATATAACAGCACTCCCACTACTTTTTCTGTAAAGACAAGGCTCGTCTACATTTTTGATGAAGTCAAATTCTTTGATTGTCTCATCAAATCGTATATTCCAACTTCTGGAGGCTTACTTGAGTTAATAAATGGATCGTTTAAGCTTGCATACTTTATTATGATCATCCTTAGATGCAAACCCCTAAGGTTGTGTCATATAGACTTCCTCTACGAGGTTCCCATTAAGGAAAGCTGTTTTGACATCCATCTACCAAATCTCATAATCAAAGTGTGCATCTAGTGCCAGTAAAATTCGAATGGAATTTATCATTGCAACAGGTGAGAAGGTTTCGTCATAGTCAATTCCTTGGATTTGTCTATAACTTTTCGCCACCAACCTAACCTTATAGGTTTGGATGTTGCCTTCTGCATCAGTTTTACGCTTGTAAATCCACTTGCAGCCTATGGATTTTATCCCTTCAGGTGCATCCACAAAGTCCCAGACTTGATTCTGATACATAGAGTCTATTTCGGATTTCATGGCCTCAAGGTACTTGACTGAATCGATGTCACGCATTGCTTCGTCATAACTAGTCGGATCGTCATTATCAATGACCTGATCATGTTCCTCATCAATATAGAAACCATATTTTTCAGGCTCATATCTTTCCCTACCAGACCTTCTAAGTTCATAACCTTGTGGTTGTTCCATCGCTGCCCTTTTGAGGGGCCTGGGGTTTAGTTTTATGTTAGTTTGTTCTTCTCGTACCTCATCGAGGTCAAGTCTACTCCCACTATATTTCTTGAGAAGGAATTCATTCTCTAGAAATTTAGCATTTCGTGAGACAAATGTTCTTTGTTCATTTGGGACGTAGAACACGTATGCTCTTGAGTTCAAGGCATATCCTACAAACTTACATTTAACTGCCCTATCATCCAATTTGTTAGTTTGTGTGAGCTTAACATATGCGTCACATCCCCAAACTCTTAGATAACTAAGACTAGGACGTTTCCCAGACCATAACGCATATGGTGTTTGACTAACAGTCTTGGAAGAAACTTGGTTTAGTAGTAATGTTGCATTTTCTAAAGCAAGACCCCAAAATGAAAGAGGTAGATCCGTGTTTGGCATCAATGATCGGACTATATCTAATAATGTCTGATTTCTTCTTTCAGAGACCCCATTATGCTCCGTGCCTGGCATCATTGATCGGACCATATCTAATAATGTTTGATTTCTCTTTTCGGAGACCTCATTATACTGTGGAGTTCCCGGAGGAGTCCACTGGGAAACAATGTCATTTTCTCTCAAGTAATCTTGAAATGCGTCGCTTAAGTATTCACCATCTCGGTCAGACCTTAGTGACTTAATACTTTTATTAAGCTGGTTTTCTACTTCAGCTTTGAAGTCTTTGAATTTCTCAAAGGCTTCAGATTTGTACCGCATAAGGTACACATACCCATATCGCGAGTGATCATCGATAAAGGTAATGAAGTAGGAGAATCCACCTCTAGCGGTGACTGACATTGGTCCGCATACATCAGAGTGTATGAGTTCTAATGTCTCAGCTGCACGATGTCATTTACCTTTGAAGGGTAATTTGGTCATTTTACCAAGTAAACAAGACTCACAAGTTCCATAAGGTTCATATTTGAAGGGTCTGAAATACCCATCATTATGTAGCTTAGTTAATCTTGTTTCATTGATATGACCTAAGCGACTGTGCCATAGAAGTGATTCATTGAGATTATTCGAGTTAACGTTGTATATATTAGAGGTTGAACATTCTTTGTTAGTTTGTAAGACATAGATACCATTATTCAAAATACCATCTCCATAATTTATTTCATTGAAATAAATAGAACATTCATTACAACTTATTAGGCATGAAAAGCCTTTATTACATAAAGAAGAAATTGAAATGATGTTCTTTACTAGAGAAGGTACATAAACACAATCTTCTAAGTCTAAAACTAAACCATTCGGCAAAACTAATGAATAAGTCCCCACGCACAATGCAGCCAGTTTTGCTCCATTACCCATGCGTAAGTCAACCTCCCCATGACGGAGTCTCCTACTGTTTCTCAGGCCCTGCACATTGTTACACAAGTGAGTCCCACAACCGGTGTCAAGCACCCAAGTAGAAGGTTCAGAGTTTTGAGAATATAGTTCAATCATATACAACATACCTAAAGCATTGGGCTTCTTGGCCTCTTGGGCTTCCCTAGCTTCCTTGGCTTTCAAGGATCTGCAGTCTTTCTTCCAATGACCCTTCTTTCCACAAAAGAAACATTTCCCCTTTCCTTTTTTCTTCTCCACCTTACCATTGGGCTTTAGGTGATCTGGATCCTTGGCCTTGACCTTATTTTTCTTTGGGCCTCGTGGCTTCAGGTCCGTACCCGTAAGCATGATGGAGGTTTTAAGCTCTGGTTTCAAGTCCTTCTCTGTTTGCTTTATCAGATTGTGTAATTCTGCTAAAATAGCTTCTTTATTATACAGATGAAACTGCATAATAAAGTTAGAGAAGTCGTTTGGTAAGGACTGAAGAATTAGATCGTGACCTATCTCATGATCCATGATGAACCTGAGGTTAGCCAATTTTTCAATATGGCCAATCATCTTAAGCATATGTCCACTAACAGATCTTTCCTTATACCTTGTTTGGAATAAGGCACATGACACTTGGAATCTCACGGTATGAACGGAAGTTGCATACATCTCCTTCAAGTGAAAGATGATGGTTTGAGGATTCATATCTTCATGAGCTTTCTGAAGTTCGTCCGATATAGAGCCAAGAATTATGCAAACTGCTTGCTCATCATCATCGACGTGTTTCTTCCAAGCATCAACATATTTTGGTCAACATCTTCTGCGGGTTCAGGGGGAAATGGTCTTTCAAGAACATAGAAAATCTTTTCTTGTCGTAAGATAATTTTAAGGTTTCTAAACCAGTCATTGTAGTTGTCCCCTTTGAGCTTATGCTCATCAAGGATGGAACGAAGTGATATTCTGTTTGCCATTTGAATGTTTGTGAAATATTTTAACCCACATGTTAAGAGAAATGTTAAAATTAGGAATATGTTTTCATTAATGTTTCATAATAACATGGGCTTTTAATATTATGAAGTTGCTCCCACTCAATTGTTTAAAAATTTTAAGCAAATCGCATCAACCCCAATATGATGGATTTCTTGTGGGCAAGGATCCCATTATCATCATTTCACAACTCCGACTAGGGCCGGTCGTTATAAAATACGATAATTAGGTAGGTTCCCAACCAATTTATGATATAAATCACAATTCCTTGATTATTGAATTGGGCAATCAAACATGCCATAGCTTATGCTAGTCCTTGTGGACACCCAATCTTTGCCACTAAGTTATAAGACCACGCCTAAGGGTCGCTGCGTCTTATGACTCAGAAAAGTCAAACCATTGTCAATAGTACGATTTAGGGACAAATTGGTATTGGTCAGTCTGGTAAAGCCTATTCATGCCAATACGGTTTAAGCCCTTTGGGTCTATACTTTACAATGGGAAGTAAATTTTAGACTTAAATTATTATTGAGGATTTTAGCAAGTTTAAGTGAATAACTGTCAAATGGATTCCTCCATCGAAAATTCCCTAGAGGGAGGGTGGAGCGAACTCTCTTAAATACCCTTACCTCTTAGGCTCTTATTGCCTTGGTGACAGGAATAAACAATAGATCCTCCAAATTAGTCCAACACTTTAAATATGCTTTAAGGTAAGCTTTGAGTAAATGATTATCTAGATGTCTTCACAGCTTTTCCTTTTGGCTATAAAAATGTAGTGAGTGAAGGAAGACACCAAATCATTATCTAACTCTAGTAATACCTTTGGTTAAATTAACTTTAGTTTGGAAAGTTTTATTAACGCCTTGGTCCCACCCACTTTATCTTTTATAATTTCTTTATTATAAACAAGTGATTTATATTTATTAGCCTTAAAGTAATAAATCTCTAAGTTCATCACGGAATAATTACTTAGCTAAGGGATAAGCAATACACTCTCTATTTCCTTAGAAAGTCTCTAGATGTTGCACCCTAAAATAATCATGCAAATTCTAATCATACATAGAATCATCAAGCATATGAGTTTTAATATGTTGGAATTATTTTAGGCATTAAATAACTTTGATTAATATTTAATTTTGATATTGCATTTTATTTTAATCAAATAAATTTACTATTCACATTTTTTTACAGATGCATGAACTTTAAATGCAATTTCACAATTCAAATCTTAACCAAATCATGCAAAATTGTGCCTAAAAGTAAGTTCAGGGTGTTAGCTTTCCAACAAGCTTTTACACACCCAATTTCGAGTTCAAATAGGAGAGAACTAATCAAACAAAAACGGTGCTCTGATACCACTGTTGGGAAGCGGCCGCGAGTGCGCAGCGGAAAATTAAAAATTATGATGCCGTTATCCCTTTGCTCAAGACCCATTTGTTTTGATTATTCTACAAGCCTAGGCATGTTTATATATATTCTAAGCATAAAAACATAAAACATGCAAAGAACATAAACTTAAACATGCTAACTATCATAAGAACTCTAATTAAAATAAGAAAGAAAAGACTTACTTGAACCGAAGACTCCTCCAGTCCTCCCTCCAATCTACAAGCTTTTCTCGAACTCACAAGCTCTTCCACGTTCCAAAGATCCACCCAAGTGTGTGGCCTCCAAAGGTTCACACACCAAATCCAAACTCAACGGCAAGACTACGCCTTGAGTGCACGGGTATTTTGCCCTTGGTGCTAGCCTAGGCAAATACCTCAAAACTTTTAACTTGAGATTCCTCTAGTCAATTAGACTTAAGGATCCTCAAATCAGTGGCTTACTCTTAAACTTTAGAGTTACTCACTTATATAAACCCAAGATATGAAAGGTTTTGGTGTAAAAATTTGTAAAGAATTCTTTGGTTTATATAGGTGCTCCAAAGACAACAAATTAATTAAGAATCTGATGTGGGATAATGTTAATTAAATCTTAGCCATTTGATCTTAATATAGTGGTTTAATGAGATTATAAAACCCTAATAAGTGTTTGGGCTAAATTGGAATTCAAAAAAATAAAAAATAATAAAAAAATTTACTATTCATGTTTTTTTTTCATTTTTCCAATTCCCAAAGTGCCCCTATCATCATTCACCAATCCCTAAGCCGCTTTGGAACCTCATAAATGATCTGTTCAATAATTAAACACATTGAAACATTTATGAACAATTCCTACAGCATCATATATGCTGTTAAATTTGTACTCTGCACTGTTAACCATTGATTTTGACTTTGTTATGTGTGACCTTTTGGGTTCCCCTCAAGTTGGACATGAAATGAATCGTGATAATTTAATCGAACATAAATTATCCTCCGATCAGATGGTCGTTCGATTTCAATGACCAAGGTTGACATCTAGCAACATTCCAAGGCCCCCAAATGAGAAGGAAATATATATACCCATTCTGTATGCGATTTACATATGATACGGTCCCTTACCTCACTGTATCCCCACCATTTGACCTAAGGTATGGAAAATGTCTACCCATATAGTCAAAGTATGATGTTGATAGTGTCATGAATCATGCTAACCCAAGAATCTCACATGATTCTTCCACTGCGGCCACAATCTCAAGCACTGATCACGCATATCAACCCGCGAACTGGAATACTACACTTATAAGAAAATATTATCCGAGAGAGTGGTGATTCTATGTTGTATCTTTACAAACTTCATGTGTTTCAACAAATGACCCAATCATACCCTTATGACCGGATCTTTTGAACCGGGAAGAAGAATGTCAAAGTCATTTGATCAACACATAAGATTGTAAAGACCTCAAGTCTAAGGACTAGTCATACAATCGATACATGAAATTTCTCACAGACACATGGGATAAACACTCCATGTGAAAAATTTTGGCGGTCAGTTCGATGGACACGAGCAACTCATGTATCCATGTGATACACCAAGCGGACGGATCTCCGCTAGTAGCCTATGAGATCGGCTACCCCACTTAAGGGCGGATCATATCATCATGCTAGTCTCTCTGTTTTGTGAACGCCCAGATTATTCACAAAACTATGACTAGGAATTTTGAGAGTAATGATTCTTATAAGGCGTGGAAGCCATCATCTTATTACTCTAAGGGCCTTATTACAGTGTTTGATGATTCATATAATTTATGTAAGACACGTATAATAAAGATTGCCATTTTATTAATTAATGAAAATATTTCAAATACATGTACATATAGCCCATCCACAAGTTGGGTATAGGGCATGTCCCTAACACTTAGGATAGCCTACAATAGACACATCTGAGAAATGGCTCCAACTTTGTACTCTTATTCTTGAGCACATGTGCTGGACATACCCCTATGCGGAAATGTTCGCACTTAATTTTACGACTAATCCACAACTCTAAGGGAGTCTTAGGAACAGACTTAGATGGAACTACATTAAGGATTGCATTATCAGCTTGCGTGCATATCCCCAGAACGAACTAGTAGTGAGCTATAACTAAACATAGATCTCATATGTCTAGTAGGGTCCGATTTTTCCTCTCTACATACCATTTGTTGTGGTGTTCCGGTGCTATGAGCTGGGATACTATCTCATGCTCAACTAAGAATTCCTCGAAATCTCTGACAAGGTATTCCTCCATGATCTGATCGTAGATTTTAATTGTTTTACCTAACTGGTTTCTCACCTTAGCATGATACTCTTTGAACTTTTCAAAAGTATCTACTTGTGCTGCATTAGGTAAACATACCCATATATGGAATAATCATCAATAAATGTGACGAAGTATTCATAACCACCTCGGGCTCTTACATTCATCAGTTCGCAAATGTTCGAATGTATTAGCTCAAGTGGTTGACTGGCTCTTATACCTTTTCCAGTAAAAGGTCTCTTGGTCATTTTTCCTTCTAAATAGGATTCACAGACTGGTAAAGTTTCGAGCTTTAACTAGTTTTAAGGCT
The DNA here is from genome assembly GCA_019454045.1 of Zanthoxylum bungeanum. Taxonomy (NCBI): domain Eukaryota; kingdom Viridiplantae; phylum Streptophyta; class Magnoliopsida; order Sapindales; family Rutaceae; genus Zanthoxylum; species Zanthoxylum bungeanum. Next base: position 6,364 of record SKCR01005393.1, on the reverse strand, counting down.
TCGTTCTTTATCAATCTTGTCTATTCGGCCAAGTTGATATGACCAAGTCTAAGATGCCACAGATATGTGTCATCGTGAGAAATATTTTGCCATTTAGTTTTAGGTTTCTCACCTTAAACATTTCAGCGTTGAGCTGTGACCTATGTGATAACGGTCTTAACACATACAAGTTATTTTTAAGTTTCCTGTGTTGGACAATTATGACCCATATCATCACTATTTGTAAAAGAACATTGTGTTTTTGTAAAATTAACTATGTGATAAAGGAAATTGATTTTTATCATTTTGTAATTAGATTATTTGGATATATAAATGATAAAAGTCCTTTGGTTAAACCAGATTAATAAGATATGAGACAATATTAATCCATGAACGGTTTGATCATTAAATATCCCTAGTCGTAGTATTATCGAGACTGGACATTGATAATGCAGAATAGACTAGTATTACGCTTGTGCGCGTTATGGAAGCTTAACAGCATAGTTCTCATATATTTAAGTATTGGATACTTATGCAAGTGTGATAAGAGGTTCTGTTAGCCGTTGGACCGGGAACAGCTTCGCTCTGGATAGACCCATCGGAGTCCCTTTGGTATTATGACTATGTGTCTAAGGGAAACCGAATCAGGGTAGGTGTATGTGATCTTTCACCTGAGACTTGCATCGCTATTACTTGCGATAATCAGTTTACTTGGTTTTGGTCGTCCGAGCTTTAACAGGTTTTGTGTACGCCACTGCTGGGTTTACTGAGAATCGTAGTGTATTGGGTGTGATGTCAAGATGGGAGTATCACTTCAGTCATATGGAGATGATGGTCACATATGATACGGTACCGATATCTTAAATGCTGCAGCTATCGGGATAATATACTAGGTTATGATTATCTGATTACAGAGACTAGTTACGTGAGATCTGATATATACTTCGTACGGGGCAGACACAGGGCCAGCCCTAGGCCTAGCATGTGACATCTGATACCGGATCGTATTACGTAATACTTTATATACTACGCCTTATACAGATTATATATTCCTCGTTGAATATTTCTGGAGAATTGGGTAGGCACGGTGCTTTGCTAGAAGCCAATCATGTCTTGTAAATCGATGAGAACGTGGTACGGGGTACGCACGTGTTCGGATAGTCCGATGACCGTATTTACTGCCAACATATCCAGGAATCTCTTGGGTCACTTCCCAAAGATTCACCAATGACATTTGACTCGAACAGAATTAATCTGGGATTAATTATGAGAGAGAAAATTAATCTGGGATTAATTGCGGCAAGAATTAATCTGGGATTAATTCATCTAGAAGAGAGAACGCGATTAATTTGGAATTAATCGATAAAATAAATTTAATAGTTAAATTGGATTTTTGTATTTAATTTATTTATTTGGGCTAAAATAATATATCAGATATATAATTGAAATTGAATTTCAATACGAAATTAAAATTGGATTTTAATTCAAGAGAATGAATTAATTTGGAATTCATTCGTAAGCGACTATCGTAATAATTTTGTGAGGCATAATTATTTAATTAAATTGGATTTAATTATTTAGCGACGGAAAATTCGTTCAGTCGGATTAAACGAACCCGAGCCCAAAGTCTAATTGTGTGAGCCAACTTGAATTTTGAATTTAAAGTGGTGGGACCCACTTTACTTACATCACTTGTCACAAAGTTGATGGAAGTGGTTGAGCTCATTAATGCAAAGTCTTTAACACACAAACTAGACAAGTTTTAGAAACAAATTGTTTTGGAAACAAGAACTATTCAAATCTCTCTCTCTTTTCCCTCCTTGGCCGTGAGCTTCTTTCTTCTTGGAGACAAATTTTGCTTCAAAATTTGTTAAAGCTAGCACTTTAAGAGTTGAACAAGGTGATAGGGAAACTCACCCAAGAGTTTGGAACTCATCTCAAAGCTTAAAGCTTCTACATCCAAAGGAATTTTTGAAAATTCTCAACCGATCAATGTAAGTAATTCCGCAACTTACTTGTTATATTCACACTAGAATCATGATTAGAGATCCTTGGCATGTCTTAGAGACACTAACATCATGTGAATATGGTTAATCCATTTCTACTAATAATAACTAAACTGTTATTAAAAGAAACTGAATAACCATCATCCAAAAGTTTAGAAACATAAATCAAATTCCTGCGAAAACCAGGAATGAATAACACATTGTTCAAATTTAAATAACTATTATTTGTAAAATTTAAACTGGAAACTCCCACTACTCTTGCTGAAATGGCATCCCCTATCTCGACCCTCATGGTGTAGTCACCTTTAGCAAGGTCCCTCCACGAGTCAAGTAGCTGTAAAGAAGAACAAATATGGTTAGTGGCTCCAAAATCAACAATCCAGGCGGATTTATCATCCTCCACTAATAGAGATTCGATAACGAGTAAATCATATTTACCTGTATCCTTTTTCTCCTTCAGCTCAGCAAGGTATTTAGGACAATTCCTTTTCCAATGCCTGTTCTTGTTGCAGTGGAAACACTTTCCCTTGGGTTTGGCATCATTGGAGCCTTTCTTATTATTCTTCTTCATGGGCTTAGCCTTGGCCTTCCCAGTGCTATTCTTTTTCATCTTTGCAGATTTAGAAGACTCGACAACATTTTCTTCAGTACTGGGTTTACGAGGATCCACTAGCATGGACTCGTATAGGGTGAGCTCATTTAGCAGCTGGGTCAAAGTAAAAGTCAACTTGTTCATAACATAATTGTTTTTAAACTGTAGGATACTCTTCGGAAGAGTTTCCATGATCATGGTCACCTGGCTACGCTCGTCAATACGAACTCCATTAGTTTCAGCAGTATTGAATAGGTCATCATCCTCAAGACGTGCTCTCGGACTGATGTCCCATCCTTCATCCTAGTAGTCATCGCTGAGACCATGACCTCATGATGTTGATGCTCCGAAGGCTGCCCGAACATGCCCTGTAATGACTCCATCATCTGAGATGCTGAAGCTATAAGTTCATGCTTTGTAGTAAGAACCTCAGACATCCATGCTAGCAAGTAGCAGCGGGCTTTCTCATTAGCTGTGACCCATTTCTGGTAGGTATCGCGCACAGCTTGGCCAGTATTTCTGGCCGGCTCGGGAGGACACTCCTCCGTCAGGACAAACTTTAGGTCTTCGCAGACCAGGATAGCGTTCATGTTACTTTTCCACTTAATATAATTTTCTCCCGTTAATTTATCATTTGAGAGTATTGAAATAATTAGAGAAACCATGGCTGAAAAATGAAATAAACATGCATTTAATATTCATCGCATATTAAAATCATCAAAAAAAATTTGGCATAAAATTAAACATGATGCATGAACCATGAATAACGAATTAGAAACCTAAGAGAAATACTATGCCAAAAAATCTATCATCCCACAAGTAAGTGTCGCCGTAGGGTAGGTCAAATACTTGCATGATAGATCGAGACAATCTCAGTCGATTAATATATGCGAGAATAACTTTTATTCCTATATTAAACAACTACTGTTAGATTCGATCAAGGAATTTTATTAACAGTTAATTATTCATTTGTGAGTGTGACCCGCCGTTTCTAGATCCTTGGACTTAACAAATGAAGTGTTGCCGTAGGGTAGGTCAGTTCACAAGATACATCTAGAATCCATATCCTTTCGGAATCCAAACCTGATATTGACCCAAAATGGACACCATCCATAGGGGACGAAAGCAAAGCCGTCTCGAGGCGCCTTTTGAATCTCACGTTTTCGGACTAACAACGAAGATTGCAGGATATACTATCGTATATCCCTCTCCCACTTACTATTTTAAAATTAAGGTTTCTATTTATAAAATATCTAATATTTTAATATAACTAGTGTGAATAAAAATATGGCGGCTAAATCATAACTCTCATTCACACTAGTACACTATTAGTGACCTAACCAATTTTAACTCTTAAAAATTGTATCACTAATTTCCATTAGTCTCTACTAATTGTATTACTCAATTAAACTAATTTAATTAGAGTGGTATTAATGACCTATTATATTTTAAATTTTAAATTACTAGAACACTAATTGGTTTAAAATTTTAGAATTCTAAAATGGTCAAGATTTATATTAAACTATTTTATTAATCTTAGTGCGTTATAAAATCCAATTGTACGTCGAATTGTATCCCGAGTGCAGACCACATTACCGTCCATTCGGATTCGACTATGGAATTTATGTATGGGTTTCCATCCTATATACCAATTGAATTTATAATACACGAATTAAGCCCAATATATTAGAATTCCAATTTTAAACCTTAAAACCGATTAATCCAATTAATTATTTTTTCCATGCATATCATACTCTAATTTAAACATTTTAAATCACATAAAATCATATTTCATGTTTAGAATGATAATGCATCTAAAACATGTTATGGCATGTGAAATGCAAGAGTAGGCACCCTAAGCTATATGACATACTCTTCAAATAATTCGAATTAAACATACATATAACATGAAAAATATTTTGCATTGACCGGGCTCTTATTTTTCCCTATACTAATCTAATTAGTACAAAAAAATACCCAATGCATCCCTTGGTCTTCAAATCATGCTCCAATGTGGTGTTGGCTCATTTTCCGACTTCGGTGCTCCAAATTACAACAATTGAAATTTTACATTGGAGAATAAAAATACAACAATTGTAAACAATGGCCTTATGGCCTTACATCCCAAAAACAAAACAACATTAAAATAAGAGCCGGAAAAATTTACGACCAATGCAAAATCCATTCATCACATGAAAAATAATAACGATTCATCATATGAATATTATTTTGTGCCTACTCATCTAAACATGCAAATCAATATTTATAACTCATATAAACATATTAAAAACAATAACTTTAAATGAAAAAGAGAAGGGTTAAGAACACTTTTCAACTTGCTCTCGATGCCAATTGTAGGAAATATTTTCCTTGCACAGCGGAAACGTCTTAGGCACACGGATCAGACTTGAAAAATTTTAATGCCCTTCCCTTTGAACTGCCGAATGTTACTGCCACCACCACTGAAATTTTACTTCAATTTTAGACAAAATTCCACCCCCAAAACAGCCCCGGAACAGTCCCCGAACATCCTCAAACAGCCGAACAAAAACTGGAATATTTTGGACTCAATTCGCGCCCAACACACTGCAAAAACAGCCCCTGAAAAGCGTGGACTAAGGTTGCATTTTGGTTATGATTTTTCACTTGAAAATAGCCCCAACACAGCCCCAAAACACCACAAAATATTCTCCAAAAAAACTGGATTAAAACGAAACCAAATCGAGTTCCGTTTCACCAAGTATAGGGGCGGCAATGAGCAAAAATAATGCTCACTGCCGTGAACAACAAGAATGAGATGAAGAGGAAAATTTGTTCGACACCACAAAGCCTTTCGAACTATATCTCGTTACCAACAGAAACTTGTGTGGGCAAAACTCACTAAATAATCCCTAAACCTTTTAGAGATTTAAACACACTTGTAATTTTTATTGATTTTCTTCTTGTTCTTTCTTTTTGGTTTTATCAACACTTGAGAGAGAATGAAGAAGAAGAAGCTGGAGGCTAGGGTTAGAATGAGAGGCTTAAGCAAAAAAAGAAAAACAATTTTCCTTTTTATACTTAGGGTTTATTATTTCCAAAATAAAGAAAACCCTTCCCCATTTTCCACCTCCAAAATTCGGCCAAGGCATAGGAAAAATATTAATTTTTCAATTCCAATATTAACTTTCCATAAATCCAATATCTGTTACAAAAATAAATATTTAATTAACCTTTCTTCCAAAATAATACTAAGGGTTTCCAAACCCAAAATTGGAAATTCCAACTTTAGCCTTATTAAATTATATCAAATATAATTTGATTTTATTCATTTAAATAATTATCATATAATTATTAAAACCATATATTAATTTTTAATATATAGTTCAAAGTGTGATAAAATAATATTATTAATCATATTAATAATATTTATACCTTTGTGAGTATGTAATTGGACTATCCAATTATACTAAATTCGCTATAGTAAATCGAGCTAGCACGGGGACCAAATGGACCTACGGTTCCGAGCTCCAATAATCTCGAAATATTAATTAAGCCCTTAATTAAATATTCCGAATTATTAACTCCGAGTTATTCCACTAAAAACCCGAAGTTGCACTCTCGTTGCCGCAGATGATATATTAAGCCGAACCAAGTCGGTTGTCCATTGATATAGTCACTACATACGAATTGATCCTTCACAAGTATTTCGTAATTAGAGTCGGATCATAATGTCCATTATACCCCTCTAGTTATTTTTACCTTAAGTACTATTGATTCTCTAATGATCGATTTATTCATAACCATT
>SKCR01005392.1:0-25995 GCA_019454045.1 Zanthoxylum bungeanum | reverse complement strand
CAAGAAAACTTGAGTAGAAAGAAAAGAAGAAATCAAAGAAGAAAATTAATTATTTCTACATATGATCTTTTCAAATTTATATTAAAAAATAATATAATCATAATGATAATTTTGACATTAATTAATAATTAAGAGGATAAACTATTGAATTCTATTATTAGATTAGATTTAGAACTAATATTAACTTTTAGATAAATAATAACCTTCATTTCATATTCACTTTTTTGAATATTTTTGATCATCTTTAAAATTTATGATTTAAACTAAATTAAATATAAAATTTAGTGTTGGAGAAATTTTATTTTGTGATCCCATGTGGTTGATGAGACAATGAGAAAGAGGAGACTTGGAAGTTGAGACTTTGAAAAGACGTGTGGGAATGTTTGGTTCAAGAACGAGAAACCCAAACAAGCAAACAACAAAACCAAATCCAAATCCAAATCCAACACACAAAAAGTGCAGCAGCAGCAACACTTTTGAATTTAATTTAATTAAATTAAACCAAAATTAAAATTTTTCCTAAATTTGATAATAATTCATTAATTAATTATTATTCTTCACCTTTGTGAAAGTTAATACATTATTATATAAAAAAATTTGGATTTGACTAATTTTTTGTCAAAATTTTGATAGAAATGTCATAATTCCTAAATTAAGAATTTCGTTCAACCAATGACTACTCGGATTAAGAAAAAAATTATTATTTTTTTCAATTATTACATTGATTAAAAAAATACATATTATATTAATATAACTCTGTGTTAACCCACTTCTGTCTCTCTCTCTCTCTACAGCTCTCTCTACCAGAAACCTCTGTCTCTTCATCTTCGATTTCTCCGGTTAAAAGTTTTTAATCTTCCAAAAACTCTAATGAATTCCACTACTGTAAATTAATTTCAAATTGAAGAAAGAATTTTTTTTTTTTTTTAATTTTTTGTAAATTTTTTTAATTTTTTTTATTTGAATTGTATATTACAATACTGATCAATAAAAGGTTTTTTCAATCTTTGATGTCTTTCGGTTTTAGCTTCTGGGTATTAAAGATATAAACCAAAAAAAATCCTTCGAGATTCAAAATAAATAAATATATATATATATATATATATATATATATTTTTTTTTTTTTTCTGAAAGCAGTTCTATTTTCCTTCTGTTTCCATAGCAGAAGAAGACAGCAAACCGAAATCAAACCGGCTCTTGTTTCGATTGAGATCCTGTTTTCATTTGGGTTCTTCACAAAACCCAACATGAACCCGCTGGAAACTTAAAATTCGAAATTTAGGGCTGTTTTTTTTAATATGATAATATAGGTTTTTTATTTGTGAGCTGAAAAAAGTTCTGTTTTTTTTTTTTAAAAATTGAAATAGCCTTGGGGTTATGCTCAAACATCAAATTGGAGACAGAGAACTAAATTTCGTGTTCTGGGTATTCGTTAATTTCATTGTTCGCTTCTTTTTTGGGATGAGGAACAGTAACGATGGGACAAAACCGCAAAACGACGTCGTTTCGCGGTCTACAAAGAGCCCGTTTCGTACAATCTCGAGTTATTTGAGGATCGTATCATCTGGGGCATCAACGGTGGCGCGGTCTGCCGTTTCAGTGGCGTCTTCCATTGTGGAGAGAGATGATGGGTCAATCCATGATCAGGTACTTTTATTTGATATTTGAGAATTTGTTTTTGGTTAATTAAGTGTAATTTTGTATTTTGTTGGTTGTATTGTAAGTAGAGTATTTGAATCTTTTGATCAAATGCTTGTAATGAGCGTTAGCTTTTCGGTTATGAAATAGTGCCATCTGTGAAATTCTTTTTCTGATTATATAGGCATGTCCATGTTGATTTCAGCATATAATTTGAATGCAACTGTGGAATTTAGTTGATTAGGTGATGTGGCATAAGTTTTTTTTTTTTTTGGGGGGGGGGGGGGGGGGTTTAAGCGATAGATTTGTTATTTTGAGCGGATTTTGGAGGTATATTGAAAATCTGATATGCCCATGCCAATATTATTGGACATGTAGATTTTGGGTTGCAGGATAGAGTGAAGTTCTATTTTTGGTTTACAAAGTGGGTGTTTGTGACTTTTGGAGTGGGATTTTGATAGTCTCGGACTGTGGCATGCTTATTAGGATGATCTGTTATTTGAATTTAAGGGAGTAGTATGTATGTATAAAATTCAGAATGTGGTATATATGCATATGTGTTTGTGGTAATCTGTTTTAGTATTTTAGGACAGTGTTGTTTAAGGCGCACTAAGGCGCAAGGCGCACTAAGGCCTAGTCGCACGCCTCAAGGCACAAGGCGCGCCTGATGAAAGTGAGGCACAAATTGTAAAAAAAAAGTATCTAATCAACTAAAACAAATAGAAATCATTTACAATAATACAAATTAATTTGTTTGCCAAAATTTGAAGCCAACCCAAAACATATCTTAATTTATTAACTAATTGTTATATAATTTGATTTCGGGTTGGGTGAGTAAATTCGGGTTGAAGTTTTCTCACACATTTTTATGAGGCGTGCCTAGGCACACCTAGGCGCATCTAAAAGGCGTGAGCTTTTGTGCCTAGGCGCGCGCCTAATGAAGGTCGTCTGGCCTGACCCTTCATGAGGCGCAGTGGTCTGAACCTGAGCCTGCGCCTTTGACAACTATGTTTTAGGATGAGTAGTAGTGTGACTGGTGGTGCCATTTTGATGCAATCTGTAGAGAAGTTGGGTGGTTTGAGTATGTTTACCATTTTGTCCTGTAAGTTGTGTGAATGTGGAATTCAGTTCATTTTGTCATACCTGGCAATAAGAAAGTGGCACATGGGGTGATATTTACTGGAGAAATTGAGGAATTGAGCATATCCAGATTGAATTTTGCCATCTGGTGTAAGTTTATTCTGTATATTTTAGCTAGAAGTATCTTTTGAAAGTAGTTTTGCAATTTTTTAACAATGGGTTTTGTCATTGTTTTCTAGCATGCTCTGTATAGAATGCTATGCTGCCGTTTTTCCTGTTGATGTTAATTCTTATAAAGTGATTCTTGCTAAATTGAGTTCTTGAAATTATGATCTGAAAGTCGAAATGGCTCAACCAAATTCCCTTTTTATGATATGAAGGTGCTCTGGGCTGGGTTTGACAAATTAGAGGGTGAGGGAGATGCCACACGGCGAGTCCTTCTACTGGGTTATCGGTCTGGTTTCCAGGTTTGGGATGTTGAAGACGCAGATAATGTCCATGACGTGGTTTCCAGATATGATGGTCCTGTTTCATTCATGCAAATGTTACCAAGACCAATAACATCAAAAAGATCGAGAGACAAATTTGCAGAAGTCAGGCCACTCCTCGTAGTTTGTGCTGACAAGTCCCGTTCTCGTGTTACTAACATCGAGGGTGGGTTAACTACTGCTTGCAATGGGACTTCTGCTAACCTCAATGACTTGGGAAATGGCAGTTCTGTGCCCACTGTTCTCTTTTATTCCTTGAGAACTCAATCTTATGTACATATGCTAAAGTTCAGATCGGCCATTTATTCTGTAAGATGCAGCTCTAAAGTTGTTGCCATATGTCAGGCAGCTCAGGTATTTTACTTATGCATACTCATATTCTTGCCTAGTCAATGTGTGAGAATTGTTTTTATGTACTGCAGATACACTGCTTTGATGCTACAACATTAGAGATAGAATATGCCATTCTTACAAATCCTATTGTTATGGGACATCCTAGTTATGGAGGTATAGGCTACGGACCACTCGCAGTTGGTCCCAGGTGGCTGGCTTATAGTGGAAGTCCAGTTGTAGTCTCAAATGCCGGACGTGTAAGTCCACAATATCTAACACATTCTCTGAGTTTTTCTGGCTCTGCTTCAAATGGGAGCTGCATTGCGCATTATGCAAAAGAATCAAGCAAACATCTTGCTGCTGGGATAGTGACCCTAGGAGATCTAGGATATAAGAAGCTGTCAAGGTACTGCTCAGAGCTTCTACCTGATTCCCAGAATTCTCTGCTATCAGCAATTCCTGGTGGGAAAAGCAATGGAACTGTTAATGGTCATTTGCCAGATGAAGATAATGCTGGAATGGTACCTTTTATTCTTCTGAAGTTTGTTTGTGTTGGAAATCAAGACCTCTTACTTTTGTCTGATAGTAGTTGGTTCTTTACTTGCTTTGAAACTATTTCTATATATGATCCATCCTTTGAACTATATGTCTATTATCATGTAGGAATTCCTTTAACTACAAGTCAATTGTCAGGGATATTGTTAGTAGAACTTACTTTTTCTTTCTCCCCTTGGATTAATCAGGTCATTGTCAGAGATATTGTCAGTAAAGGTGTTATTGCGCAGTTTAGGGCACACACGAGTCCTATTTCAGCATTATGCTTTGATCCTAGTGGCATACTTTTAGTGACTGCTTCAGTTCAGGGTCATAACATCAACATCTTTAAAATACTTCCCGGACTCCAAGGAAGCTCCTCTGCATGTGATGCTGCCACATCTTATGTGCATCTTTACAGGCTGCAACGTGGTTTCACAAATGCTGTAAGAGCGTTATCATTGTTTTATCATTTTCTTTTATAACTGTAAGCCATTGACCATTTGCTCATACCTTTTTTTACCCTCTCTTTTGTCGGTTCCAGGTCATACAGGATATTAGTTTCAGTGATGATAGCAACTGGATTATGATTAGTTCCTCCAGGGGGACGAGCCATTTATTTGCTATAAATCCTTTTGGAGGATCAGTCAATTTTCAGTCAAATGATGCTAGTTTCACCACAGAACACAGTGGATTGGGGGTAATGGCTAAGTCGGGAGTTCGTTGGCCGCCTAATTTAGGTTTACAAATGCCTAATCAACAGAGACTGTGTGCATCTGGTCCCCCAGCTACACTCTCTGTGGTTGGTAGAATAAGGAATGGAAATAATGGATGGAGAGGCACTGTAAGTGGTGCTGCAGCAGCTGCGACAGGAAGAGTGAGTTCTCTTTCTGGGGCCATTGCTTCATCTTTCCACAACTGCAAAGGCAGTAGTGAAACATATACTGGTGGCAGCTCTTCAAAGACAAAGAACCACCTTCTGGTTTTTTCTCCCTCTGGATGTATGATTCAATATGAATTGCGAATATCAACTGGTCTAGATGTGACAATGGATGTGCCTCGATTAGGCACTGCTTATGCTTCAGTTCCAGAGGATGATCCTAGATTATTTGTTGAGGCGATTCAGAAATGGAATATCTATCAGAAACAAACTCGAAGAGAGCGAGGAGACAATATAGACATATATGGTGAGAATGGAACTTTAGATAGCAAGAAGATATACCCTGAAGAAATGAATGAGGGAAATTTTACTTTTACTGAAGCTAGCGCTATGGTTGAGAAAAAAAAGGGCGGTGCTGAAGATAAGCATCATTTGTATATTTCTGAAGCTGAACTGCAGGTGCATCCACCTCGAGTTCCATTGTGGGCTAAACCAGAGGTATTTCTTTGTTGGTGCACGGTTTATAATAAGGTATTTATATATAGAACGAAAATATGCTGTTTGATGTGTAACATGCCTTCTGTTGTGCCATTACTTGTTAGATATACTTTCAGTCGATGATGATAGCGGACATCAAAACAGAAGAAAATTATCTGAAAGGCGAAATTGAGATTGAAAGGTGTTCGGCTCGCATGATAGAAGCAAGGTCAAAAAAGTTAGTCCCAGTTTCCGACTATCTTCAGGGTCACAAATTTCAACAAGCAAGGTGCCCTAAAGTTCTATAAATGGTTTAATGATAACTTTTAACTAGCCTTTGAACCCTTAGGTTTACCGTTTACAAGTTAGCTTATTTGACTCTCTACATTATCATTCTACTGGGATGTAGGATATAGGTGGTTAGCTAATTATATAACGAGTTTATACAATTTATGGGTTATTATAAATTTAGTAGATACTCACTTAGTTTATTGAAAAGTTTTATGGTTTTGGTTTACGTACATTGTTTTCCTTGTCCTCTAATGTGAAACCCCTTGTTGATTTTCATGAAATTTTGTTTCTGTGAAATCATATGTTGAAATTATGAAATATATACGTACATTTTTCTTGTTGCAGGGTTCGTCCTGTAGATAGCAATAGCAATGAGCGACTGCTGCATCAGAGATCTGGTCTGTCTGAAAATGGCTGGCTTTCAAGGAGGAGCAGCTCTGGCTCTCTTGATTCTGAAACTGACAATGGTGCTTCAGTGACCGAACTTAACAATGGCATCGAAGAAACAAGTTTAGATGGTCCTCAGATGCTAGTAGATACCAAGGGCTTTGTAAATAATACTGACAGCCCTAAAACCAAAACAAGGCTTGAGGTTGTAAATAAAAACAGGAGCTCAAGAATGGAGGCTCAACTCAAATTTGTAAATAGTAACATTGAAGGCCAGAAAATGGAGAATCATTTTGAAGAAGGTGATGAGTTTGATTAGAGGTAATTTCCCTTTACCCAATTTAGTCTTAGGGCCCATTTGGAATTGAGGTATCGTGACTTTTAATCCACAACTGTTATGGAATGAAATCACTTGCTGACTAGTATAATATAGATATATATAATTTTTTGTTGGGGGAGGGGGTAAACATTTGTTGTTAATTAAAAGTGAGTGTTTTAGCGAACACTTTGGTTATTGCACTTTTGAAGTTCAGTTGGTGCACACAGAGTTACAAACTTGCATTTAGATCGCTTATGGTTTGAAGTAGTGTGAGTGTATGTGCTGCAGATTTGTTTTAAAATTCTTTCATCTGTTCATATTCAGGTATGCAGTAACTTTTTTTAATTCTCCTGGGAGGCTGATTAACAGTGTTAATACTCGGGGGTTGAAAAAGTAGACAACGATCTGAGGCATAGGGGTCGTTCGGAAATCAGAAGTGTGGATACTATGGTCGTCTGGGTTTTATTTTCTGGTGACTCTGTAAATAACAGGACAGGAAAATACATTTCCAAATAATCGGTTGTAAAATGTAAGTAATAGCATCATAACATTGTAACTCTTGTTCATCCATCTGTTAATATATTTAAATTTGTGTTCATTTTATTACCATTTTTGTGCAAAGTGTTGTTGACAGAGAATCTAATAATGAATATATTTATGTACAAAAAGAAACTCTTCCTAACAAGCAAATCACTTCTTAGCAATGCCTATAGGCATGAAGTAAAGCTGTAGTTTCACCTTTGTATTTTCATTTTCCCTTTGCGACTTTTTCTTTTAATTTAGGGTAAATATATGCTGGTTGTAAAAATGTTGTTATCATGCTGATCCTCAAATTCGATTAAATGAATTTATTGACTTTTAACAAATGATTGTAATAGATATTATAATAGTATGAATGTGAGAGATAATTAAAACTAGTAAGATGATGGAAAGAAAAATAAAGGCCGAAATTAATAAAGAATGGAAATATTTTACTGGAGAGTTTTAATAATAGAAGGAAACTGGAACATTGAAGGATTAAACAATTGATTTGAAATTGAATAGGATTATTTGAGTAGTTGTTGGTTTGGTCTCCTGCATATGCTCTCTTCTGCTGGCTTTATACGCTCAATTCCCCCAAAAAAATACTGCTCCCCCACATCTATGCACTTGCCCCATTTGGGAGGAAGTGGTCTAATGGAAAGAAGTGGCCTAATTTTTTATTTTTTGGAAAAGTTAGAAACCCGACCACCGTATTATCTGATCCGGATTTAAGCGGAGGAGATAAAATTCTCGACTATCCCAGACTCTTATAAGAAGTACACCGTCTGGATTCGAACCTAGGATTTGACAACAAAATCTTAATCCTTATATCATCAAGTCACACCCCGTGAGGGGAGAAGTGGCATAATTCATTTGTTGTAACCAATCATAAAGAGGAGGAAGTGGCTTAATGGAGGATTCCACTTTCGTTAACCACATTTATTTAGCATTAAACTTGAGTTTTGTGATGACCAATGTTCAAATTAAAATTGAGTGCAACCAAAAATCCAAAAACTTTAAACAATATTTATTTTACATCCAAAATTTTAGTCGGTATATTAATTTACACTTTTTAGGTGTAAAATTAATATAATAACTGATTTTTTTTTAAGTGTAAAATTGAATTAAAAAAATATAAGTTAATATACTGACAAAAATTTATATGTAAATTTGAACTCATTTAAAGTTTTTGAAATTTTTGCATATATAAGTCAATCTTAGGGTGGAAAAAAAAATGATAAATTCCCTTTAATTTCAAACCATTACACTAAGTTACAATTTCAAAATCATATTTTTTCAAACCTAAAATTAAAATAACTTCGATAGTTTAACTGACATAACTATTGCACTGGAATAAAATCTTGACCCGTCTAAAGGTGGCAGAAAAGCCCGGATCAGGATATCAGAATCCCGAGCCGAGCCCTAAGCCCGAGCCGGGCTCAGCGATTTAAGCCCGGGCCCGGCCCGGGCTTAAATAAAAAAAAAATTACAGAACACTAATTGCCACTTTTCCAGACGCACCCAGTCCCCAGACGTAACCTAATTCCCAATTTCCTTCCCACTTCTCCCAGTCTCGTCTCTCTCTCAGACCCTCACTCTCTCTCGCCTAATTACCTAATTCCCAATTTCCTTCCCACTTCTCACAGTTTCGTTGACCAGCGTGATCACACACGTATAACGCAAGCACACGTATCGTTCAAGTAGTATAAAATGTATCGATCCCACGAGGACTTAATACCTTAGCCATTAATTTATGAAGCCAAATATTTACGAGTATCTAATAGATTGGTTGTTTGATTGGATGGTGACTTTAAACTAATACAAGTAAATAAAATAGCGCGAAAGTGAATTAAAGGTAAAATCAATATTATAAAACTATTTAGGGTTGTGAATTCTTCCAATACCTTTTAAAGATGAAGTGGTTATCTCACGTTTGTGCAATATATTGGTTTATTAACCTGGAACACAAATTTATGCAAAAGCATCTTCCGATGGTCAGATGCAATTACCCAGTATAACCCAATTAATCATATTCATATGCCAACCAAGTTATCTAAATTCATTAAGATTAAGTTCCAATTATGGTTACCCCCGTCCGACATGTATATTCCTATCCTGTAAGGAAATTTATTAAGGGTTATCTATCCTTAAGGGAGATCGCGGGCTATTAAGTCTAAGGCTGAAACCTAAAATCTATTTTCCAAGTTCATTTTAAGTTTACCAAATCAATCTTATTAATGGACAGTTAACAAGAAGCATTAAGCTTAAGGCTCAATAAATAAACCTTTATATTACCCAAACCGTAAAATAACCTCTTATAAACCGGTGATATTGGAATTCATCACAACCCCAGATAACGGGTTTAGTTACAACACATATCTAGGACTAGTAAAAGCTTAAATAAAGTAAAAGACATAAAGTAAAAGCTGGAAATTAAAAAAAAAGGTAAATAAAACAATAAAGAAAATGCAGGGGTTAGATGATCCACTTTTATTACTTCTATTTTAGATATCTCTCTTATTATAATATATTAACTTTGCATGATAACTACCAACCGACCATATAGGCGGTATCCTGATTAAGTCAAATTTATAATTAATTCCAACCGACCATAAAGGCGATATCCAATTTAGTTAGGTTAAAATCAATTTAATTAAAGTCCAACCGACCATAAATGCGGTATCCCATTAAGTCAGGTTTTAAATAGTTTATATATTATAATTAAGGGAGATTAATCTAAATATTAGTAATAAAAACTTAACCTTGTACCCCAGCAGAATGGAGTTATCTCCTCATACCGAATAGTAAAAATAAAAACTGAAAAGTAAAATCAAAGAAAATATTATTGCGTAAAGTAAATAAAATTAAATACAGAAAGTTTTAAATAAACAAACAAGATGCACTCTTCTTAATATTCTTAAGGAATTCCCTAGAAGAAAGTAAGAATTGAAATTCTGAAATCGGCCTCAATTTATAGGCAAAGTTTGGCCTCATGCGTCGCGACGCACACCACCTTGCGCTTCGCGACGCACTATTGATTCGACGAGATCGTGACAAGTGGCATCGACAGCTGAATTATTGCTTCGGTGTCACGACATGTAGGTACTTAAAGTCGCGATGCGTGCATAGTAAATGTCGGCAGCATGAGATAATGACACGTGTCCGACACACGTTAGCGGCGTATGATAGCAGGTGGCGTATTTTAGCAACGACACATTTTAGCAAACGGCGCACTTAAGCAAACAACACATTTTAGCAGGAAATTTATATTTTTGCCTTTTTTGTCCGTTTTTCGATGTTTTGGCCTCGATTTGATTCCAGAGAATCCTATTATTTTATTTATCTATAAAATAACACAAAACACATCAAAATATTCACAAAACTCAAGAAACTATACAAAATATTAAGTAAAAGTGACGGTAAATACTGATATATTTACCGCTTATCACACCCCCAAACCTAACATTTTGCTAGTCCTCGATCAAAACAACAAAATAAAGTGCAATAAATAAAAATAAAATTAAACTAAGCTACTTTCATAGGGATCACAGTTGCATTTAGCATAGGGGTGGTAATTTGGGTCAGGATTCGTTTATTCGTTCGATTCGATTCACTTTAAAGCGAATACGAGTTTGGAAAAATGGAATCGTTTAATAAATGAGTCAATTCGATTCGATTCGTTTATTAAACGAATCAAATACAAATTTAAGTTCATTGATTCGTTTATTCGTTCATGATTCGTTTTATTATTTTTATTTACTAATTCTTGTTAATTTTCAATTAAGATTCGAGAAATTATAGCTAATTACCATAGAAAAAGTATTATTTTCGATATTTGGTGAGATATTTTTAGTAAATATATTAATTACATATTTCATATGTATATATTTATGAAGAATTAATGTAAATCAAGTGTGGTAAATTATTTTATTAAATAATATCATTGACTAAACGAATAAACAAATATTCGTATTCGATTCGTTTAATAAACGAATCGAATACGAATCCTGATATTAGAATTCGTTTAATAAACGAATCGAATACGAATCCATCACATTTTGATTCAATTCGTTTAGGATTCGATACAAATTCGATTCGTTGATTCGTTTTGCCACCCCTAATTTAGCATATGCAACAAGCCTTTAAACCTCTAGGTGTCCCTAGTGGACGAGTTGTAGTCTCGTGAGGGCTTACAGTGACGACACCCACAAACGTCAATCTAATGCACATAAAAGCAAAAAGATAATAAAACTAATGCACACAAAAGCAAAAAGACAAGAGAAAAGAGAATAAATACACAGTACTCTGGCTTAGAACTAACACTAGTACCGCAAAACACACAGATATTTACAACTCGTCTTCTTGAAGTTGCTTCCATTTTTTTATATTAATTTCATTTTTTTAACTCAAATCTAGATGTCTTCAAGAGTGCAATAACGAACTGAATTTATAGAACCTGAAAAAGGGTGAGTAACACTAATACTTGCCAAATGACAATTATTAGCTAAACAGTAAAATATATCGTGAAAGTCAAAAAGTCTGGATCCTGTCGGAGAAAATAAAAGAAAATAATAAAACAAATCACAATTATTAGTTAAAGACAAAAAGAAAATATTATTTATATGAAGTAACGGCTTGAATGACGTCTATGCGTCAGGGACAAGCTGTTGGACAATTATGACCCATAGCATCACTGTTTGTAAAAGACACGGTGTTCTTTGTACAAATTGACTATGTGACAAAGGAAATTGCTCTTTTATCATTTGTAATTGGATTACTTGGATATATAAATGATAAAAGTCCTTATGATTAGTTCCGGATTAATAAGATATGAGACAATATTAATCCACGAAAGGTTTAATCATTAAATATCTCTAGTCGTAGTATTATCGAGACTGGACATCGATAATGTGGAATAGGCTAGTATTATATTTATACGCGTTATGGAAGCTTAACGACATAGTTCTCATATATTTAAGTATTGGATACTTATGCAAGTGTGATAAGAGGTTCTGTTAGCCGTTGGACCGGGAACAGCTTCACTCTGGATAGACCCATCGGAATCCCATTGGTAGTATGACTATGTGTCTATGGGAATCCGAATCAGGGTAAGTGTATTTGGTCTTAACCTGAGACTTGCATCGCTAATACTTGCGACAATCAGTACGCTTTGGTTTTGATCGTCCGGGGCTCTAACATGTTATGTGTACGCCTCTTCTGGGTTTACTGAGAATCGTAGTGTATTGGGTGTGATGTCAAGATGGAAGTATCACTTCAGTTATATAGAGATGATGATCACGCATGGATACATAACTAGTACTCTCAAATGCTGCAGCTATCGGGATAGTATGACTATGTCATGATTATCCGATTAAAGAGACTAGTTGCTAGTGATCCGATATATGCTTCGTACGGGGCAGACACAATTCCAGCCTCAGGCCTAGCATGTGACATCCGATATTGGATCGTAATACGCAATATAAAGTATATTATGCCTGATATAGATTATATATTCTTCGTTGAATATTTCTGGAGAATTGGGTAGGCACGGTGCTTTGCTAGAAGCCAACCATGTCTTGTAAATCGGTTAGAACGTGGTACGAGGTACGCACGTGTTCGGATTGTCCGACGATCGAATTTACTGCCAACATATCCATGGATCTCTTTGGTCGCTTCCCAAAGATTCACCAATGACATTTGACTCGAACGAAATTAATCTAGGATTAATTATAAGAGAGAGAAAAATTAATCTGAGATTAATTACGGCAAGAATTTATCTGAGATAAAATTCGAATAGAAGAGAGAAAGCGATTAATTTGGAATTAATCGATTAAATAATATATTGGATATATTAATTGAAATCGGATTTCAATGTGGAATTAAAATTGGATTTTAATTCGGACGAACGAATTAATTTGGAATTAATTTGTAAGCGATTTTCGTAATAATTTTGCTAGGCATTATTATTTAATTAAATTGGATTTAATTACGTCGCAACGGAAAATTTGTTTAATCGGATTAAACGAACTCGAGCCCAAAGTTTGTAGTCTCACCCAACTTGAATTTTGAATTTAAGTGTATGACCCACTAACTTACATCACTAGTCAATCAAGTTGATGGAAGTGGTTGGGAGCATTTATTGGAAACTTGCTCAACACACTTTGACTTTTGCTTTTGGAAAAGCATATACACTTTTTTGGAAAAAGGAATTGGTAATTGTTTTAGAAACAAAAATATCAAAAACACACTTCTCTCTTCTTCCTCACCAATGTCGTGAGCTTCTTCCATTTGAAAAGAAATTTTGTTGCAAAATTTTCTTGAGCTAGCACTTAAAGGAGTTGATTAAGGAGATAGGGAAACTCACCCTTAAGTTGCATTCACTCAAAGAAGGCTTGGAGCTTCAAACAAACATACAAAATTTTCAAATTCTCATACGTTCATTGTAAGTAATTTTCCGCAACTTACTTTGTTTTATTCCTACATTATCATGACTTAGAGATCCTTGGCATGTCTAGGACTAACTAACACAAGCTTCCCATCCAATTTTCTTATAAATTGGCAAACAGGATCTTTTAGAGTCAAATTCCTGAGACTTAAATGTTGTATTTCTTTTCGAAATTGTGTATATAACATGTGAATTGCGTGATGCACATAACCACTGGAATGCGTCTCAAGAGTCAATGATATGTCATCTAAAGACTCCTTACTCAAGCCATCCCTAATGAATTTAATTTTATCTTCACGGTTATCAGACACCATTACTAAAGAACGACAACGAGTATTACATGTCATGCGTGCACATTTATAGTAAACACCCATTCTTTTAGCTCTTCTTTTTTTTGCATAGGTGCTTCTTCCTAAACCAAACAGATATGACACAACAGAGTCAGAGGACTCACCTACCAATCAGACCCGTGCTTCAATAATCCAACGAATGTCAGTAGAAATACCTTTGATCATCAAATGTCTCATTCGTTCCAAGTGAGCTTTGTAGACTTTCATCAGAGAGTTTTGGGGAGAAAAGGAAATTGCTTGTGAAGATTTGAGAGAACTTCTTCCATCCTTAAATGTGACTTTACCTACAAAAATTAAACACACAAAAATAAAACACACCAAATCTGAATATATACACAAATTGCATGGGTTACCTCCCTGCTAGCGCTAAATTTAACGTCATCAGCTAGACATGACTGCCCGAACGTTAGGCTGGATCTGAAAGTGTGACACTTTCTTTTTGTCGCTCAAATGATTCTCTCCAGTAGTGTTTGACACGCTGACTGTTTACCTTGAATGTATTGTTGGATTTAGGGTTGTATATCTCAACAACTTCGTAGGGTAACACCTGAGTAATCACAAATGGACCTGACCACTTTGATTTCAGCTTTCCAAGAAATAGTTTCAACCGTGAATCGTATAACAACACCTGCTGCCTTGGCTCCAGTTGTCTGTACACTATTTTTTTATCATGTCATTTCTTCATCTTTTCTTTGTAAAGTTTGGAATTCTCATAAGCATGTAGGTGAAATTCCTCCAATTCGTTGAGTTGGTGGAGCCGTTTTTCTCCTACTACTTGTAGATCAAGATTTAACTTCCTCAGTGCCCAATACGCTTTGTGTTCAAGCTCCACTAGCAGATGGAACGCTTTCCCAAACACCATTCGATATGGGGACATACTGATGGGTGTCTTGTAAGCTGTCTGATAGGCCCATAATGCATCATCCAGTTTTTCAGACCAGTCATTCCTTGTTGATCCAACGGTTCTCTCCAATATTCTTTTGATCTCCCTGTTTGAAACTTCAACCTGTCCATTTGATTTCGGATGGTAGGCAGTGGAAAATTTATGAGTAACTCTGTATTTGGATAGGAGTGTTTCGAAGTATCTGTTGCAGAAATATGTGCCTCTATCACTGATAATCACCAGAGGTGTTCCGAAGCGAGTGGAAATATTCTTTTTAAGGAATTTTATCACCACTTTTGAATCATTTGATGGCAGTGCAATTGATTCAACCCATTTGGAGACGTAGTCTATTGCAACTAGTATGTACATGTTTCCGAATGATGGAACAAAGGGTCCCATAAAATCAATCCCCCATATATCAAATATCTTCACTTCTAGAATATTTTACAGAGGTCATTCATTTCTCCTTGAAATATTTCTTATTCTCTGGCACATGTCACATTGAAGAGCAAATAAGTAAGAATATTTAAATAGAGTGGGCCAGAACAAACCTGATTGTAAGACTTTAGCTGTTTTACTCCTGCTGAAGTGTCTGTCGTATGGTGATGAATGACAATGCTACAAAACACTATTGACCTCCTCCTGTGGAACACAACGTCTCAGTAATTGATCAGCACATCGTTTAAATAGGTATGGCTCATCCCAGACATAGTGTTTGACTTCTTTAAAACTTATTTCGTTGCTGATGTGTCCAATTCCAACAGCCATTTTCCCGATACTATGTAGTTTACATAGTCAGCAGTATACCAAGGGATATCTTGTTGTTTTTTGGCAAAAAACTGTTCATCTGAAAAGTTTGATTCTCAGTTCGTTTCCAACTATTTCTCCATTCTCGAGAAAATGAAATGCTTGCACTTGGTTTTCTGTCCATTCCGTGTCTCGGATCTCCACGTCAAATTCTTGCAGCAGCAGAAGCCCCCAATGGATCAATCTAGGTTTCACATCTTTCTTCGCGATCAGGTATTTGATTGCTGAATGATCTGTGTAGACCACCACTTTGGGACCCAGCAGATAGAAGCAGAATTTATCAAAAGCAAACACAACAGCAAGTAACTCTTTTTCATCGGTTGTGTAGTTGAGTTGAGCTTCATTCAGAGTTCTGCTGGCGTAGTAAATGGTATGAAATTTTTTTGCTTTGTGTTGTCCCAAAATTGCTCCTACAGTAAAATCACTAGCATCGCACATTACTTCAAATGGAATGGTCCAGTCCGATGCTACTATGATGGGGGCAGAGACCAACTTCTGTTTTAAGATCTCAAAAATTTCGTGGCATTCTTTGGTGAAGTTGAAAGGCATATCTTTCTCCAGCAAATTGCACAGAGGTTTCACAATCTTGGAGAAGTCTTTGATAAATCTCATGTAAAAGCCTGCATGTCTGAGAAAACTTCGAATCCCTTTACTGATGTTGGTGGAGGTAGTTTTTCAATTGTTTCGATCTTTGCTTTATCTACCTTGATTCCCTTTTGTGAGATCTGATATCCCAGGAAAATACCTTCATGTACCATGAAGTGACATTTCTCCCAGTTGAGTACCAGATTGGTATCTCCGCATCTTTGTAAAACTTGTTCCAGATTTTGCAACCAGTGGTCAAACGAGTCGCCAAACACAAAAACATCATCCATGAAAACATCCATACTTTGGTCCAGCATGTCTGAGAAGATGGCCATCATGCAACGTTGAAATGTAGCATGAGCATTACATAGTCCAAATGGCATCATACGGAAAGCAAAAGTACCATACAGACATGTAAAAAGGGTTTTCTCCTGATCTTCTGGGCGATGACAATCTGATTGTACCCCGAGTATCCATCCAGAAAATAATAGAAATCATGTCCCGCCAGTCTGTCTAACATCTGGTCAATGAATGGTAATGGGAAATGATCTTTCCTTGTTGCTTTGTTCAGCTTCCGATAGTCCATGCATACTCTCCATCCAGTCACCGTTCTTGTTGGAATCAGCTCGTTCTTTTCATTTGTGACTATAGTAATTCCTCATTTCTTTGGCACACATTACATATGACTCACCCACGTGCTGTCAGAGATGGGGTAGATGATGCCAACATCCAACCATTTGATAATTTCTTTCTTCACAACCTCCTTCATGATTGGATTTAGTCTCCATTGATGCTTCACTGTGGCTTTGTACTCATCGTTCATCAGAATCTTGTGCATGCAAAATGACGGACTAATGCCTCGAATATATGCTATAGTCCAGTCAATGGCTTTCTTGTGTTCTCGTAATACTCTCATCAACTTATCTTCCTACTCCAATGTTAGCGACGAAGAAATAATCACAGGTAAATCAGAAGAGTTTCCTAAGAATACATACCTGAGATGGCTCGGAAGTAGCTTTAGTTCCAGCTGTGGTGGTTCTTCAATCGAGGGCTTGATTTGCTCTTTTTTTTGTAGTTCCAAACTTTCCACATGTGGTGTTGATTTGAAGCGAAAAGGGTCTATCAAGATAGTTGATACATTCCAAAATTTCATCATCTAACTCACTGTTAGTCATGTTGGTGATGCAAGCTTCAAGTTTATCCGTGGGAAGTGACATTGCATCAGTATCTTGGATGATACTATCTACAACATCAATTCTGAAACAATCGTCCTCATTTTCATTACTCGAGAATTTCATGGCTTTGAAAACATTGAAGGTAACTTCTTGATCCTGCACTTTCATGGTTAGTTCTCTTTTTGTACATCAATAATAGTTCGACCTGTAGCCAAGAATGGTCTCCTGAGGACTATAGGTACATCTTTGTCTTTATTCCATGTCAAAGATAATGAAATCTGCTAGGAGAATGAGTTTGTCGACTTTGACCCGCACATCTTCAACTAAACCTCTCGGAAATGCGAGTGTTCTATCAGCAAGTTGCAGAGAGACTGAGATGGGCATTGCTTCTCTAATTTGTAGTTTCTTGTAAATCAAAAAAGGCATCAAATTAACACTAGCACCTAGATCACACAAAGCTTTACCAACGTAATGTTCTCATATGGTGCATGAGACAGTGAAACTGTCAAAATCTTTCAACTTTGGGGGAAGTTTTCTCTGAATGATGGCGATGTATTCTTCTGTCAATGTTACTGTCTCGTAAGCTCCCAATATCTATTTTCGTGACAAAATTGTTGGGATTTATGTCCTAGAGCTTCATGTATTGTAAATGGAATTGATTATTATAATAATAATAAATGCATTATTCATTTTATCAAAGTTTTTTTATTTATATCGTATATTGTCCAATTTTCTTGTTTACCTTGATTAATATTGTACCTTCAGACTTAGTGTATGTTGGATGCACAAGAGGATTTAAGTCTGAAGTTAGTAATCCAAATAGTCCATATAGAGCAAACAAATATGGTACTTTGTCTGTGGTTTATCTATAGTTGCAGTCCATTATATACTTGTATGACGACCTTGATCCGGGATCGTTCATGTAGTGACATGGAAAGGAAGGCACCTTGTATGATGAGATCATATAGGACTGAACTCAGATAAATACGAATTTCTTTTAATATCCGTTAACCAAAGAAATTCATTTTATCTAATAGATGGTCATATATGAATTCGATCTTAATCCTGAGTGTACTACGAACTCCTGCATGACAGGTTATGTCATTTGATTTACTATAGTGAGGCTGGTGTTGCATTCTCGGCCAATAACTACGTATATTGGAGATATGATTTGGTATGTAGCTGAGAATGTTTTACATAGATATGGAATTCACTCATTCTTACTAGAAGCATATGAATATCTCTTTTAAGAGTTGATTCGGGACTTGAACAATTTGAGCGCTCAACTTTTCTATTGCGAATAGAAAGTTTTATATTCATAAATGTTATGAATTAATTGTTCATTATAGAATCAATTGTGTGTTAAGAGACAAATTATTTAGATGGGTTTAATGGACTTATGACCCGGCTCTATTTATGAGATATTCGTGAAGGGCTATATCCATAGTAATGATTATATCGATGGACACCTGACCGGCGTAAAACACACACGTATAACGCAAGCGTACGTATCGTTCAAGTAGTATAAAAAGTATCGATCCCACGAGGACTTAATACCTAAGTTATTAATTTTATGAGGTTAAATGATTACTAGTATCTAACAGGTTGTTTAATTGATTTGAAATGGCGACGATTCTAAATTTAAAGACAAGTAAATAAAATTGTTCGAAAGTAGATTTTAAGAAAATTCATATAAAAAACTATCTAGGGTTGTGATTTCTTTGCAATATCATTTTAAAGATGAAGTGGTTATCTTATAGTTGGGTAAAATATTGATTTATTAACCTGGAACACTAAATTATGTAAAAGCCTCTCCGATGGTCAATTACAAATACCTAGTATAATCCAATTGAACCATATGTCTATGTCAACCAGATTACCTAGATTCATTAAGATTAAATTCCAATTATGGCTACCCCCGCCCGACAGGTATATTCCTATCCTGTAAGGAAATCTATTAAAGGGTTATCTATCCTAAGGAAGATCGTGGGCTATTGAGTCTGAGGTCTTAAATTTAAAATCCCCCTATGTCTATTTCATTTTAAGTTTACCTAGTCAATTTAAATTAATGGCCAGTTAATTAAAAAGTATAAGAATAAGACTCAATAAATAAATCTTTATATTACCCAAACTATAATCTAACCCCTTATAAACCGGTGATATTGAAATTCATCACAACCCTAGATACTAATTTAGTTACGACACATAGATAGGGCTAGTAAAAACTTAAAAGTAAAAACCATAAAGTAACAGTGTGTGAAAAGTAATTGCAGTAAAGTAAATACTGAAAGGTAAATTACAATAAAATAAATGCTAAGTAAAAGGAATTACTTTTACTACTACTAATTTAGATATCTCCCATAAAATAAATAATAAACTTGTGATAATATTACCAACCGACCAATTTGGCGGTATCCTGATTAAGTCAAATTAAGTCCAACCAGCCATTAAGGCGGTAATATTTGTCCATAACCAGCCATAAAGGCGGAACCAAAATAACCAGCCATAAATGCGGAACCAAAATTAAATTACCAACCGACCAATCTGGCGGTATCCTTGATTAGTCAGGTTTAAACCAAATTAAAATTAAATTACCAACCGACCAATATAGCGGTATCCTTTTTAAGTCAAATTTTAAATAGTGATATATTATTTTTAAGGGAGATTAATCTAAATAGCAATAGTAAAAGAATTACCTTTCACCCTAGCTGGGGAAGTTACCTCCTCATGATGAATAGTAAGAACTGTAAAAAGTAAGAAAGTAAATTACTATTATTACAAAACGTAATTAAAATTATTACAAAACTAAAAACTAAAATTAAAACGAAACTTAGAGAGAGAAAACTCCCTATTTACATCAAAGAAATGGGAGAGAATGGTACAACAAAATCTGAAATCTCGAGCTCAATTTATAGGCGCGGATAAGTTCCTGGTGTCGTGACGCTAGAGCCTTTGGCGTCGCGACGCTGGAAACAGTGAGTCGTGGCATGCTCTCGGCTTGACACGTTGCGAGGCGGCTAAGAGGATAAGGCGACACGTGGCAAGGTGGCTAAGAGCTCAATTATTATGCTGACGTGGCGATGACGTGGCAAGGCGGCTGAGATCAATTGTCGGCACCGTAGGATTGCGACACGTGTCAAGGCGTGATTGGCTGATGATGACATGGCATGTTGACTCGGTTGACCTTCTGACGTGGATGATGACGTGGCACGACGCGTGGTAAAGTTGACTCGTTGACCGATGACGTGGCGATGACATGGATGACACATGGCAATTGTGAGTGTCGGCACCGTAGGATGATGACACGTGGCACGGTGCACGTTAGCAGCTCGGCTGTGATGGTGACACGTGGCACGGCGTATTTTAGCAAAGTCAAACTTCTCAAATTTTGACCCGTTGACCCGGCGCATGTTAGCAGATCTGGTGCACGTTAGGCGTCGCGACGCTGATGACTTGGGCGTCGCGACGTGGACAATTTACCGAAATGCCCTTTTGCCAATTTTTCATGTTTTGCTCCAAATCACCTCCAGAATGTCCTGAAACTTTATTTATCTACAAAATAACACAAAACACATTAAAATATTCACATAACTCAAGAAACTATACAATATATTAGGTTAAATGAGTGCGAAATAGTGATAGATTTACCACTCATCAACACCGAAGTTGTTCGGTTTTATTTAATCCATCTACGGTAACGGGAGTTCAACTTCAAGCTTTTAGTGGAATAACGCGGAGTTAATAATTCATAATATTTGATTAAAGAGTTTAATTAATATTTCGGAATTATTGGAGCTCGGAACTGTAGGTTCATTTGGTCCCCGTGCTAGCTCGATTAACTATAGCAAACCTAATATAATTAGATTGTCTAATTATATGCTCACATTATATTTATATATTATTATTGAGATTAATAATATTTATTGTCACAAATGAAAACTATGTTAAATTAGTTTAACTTAATGTTTTCTAGAATTATTTGATTATGATATAATCAAGTCTTGATTATAAGATAATCAAGTTAGTAATAATTATGAGATAATTACTACAACATAATTGAAGGTAAATAAATCATTATTAATATATTGATTTGTATTTACCATTGGAGACAAAGCCATATGGCTTACCATGTCATCCAAGCAATTATGTCTATTAGGAGGATTGGATACACCTAATAGTTTTGTCATTAGCTAATGTATTTTATGCTTTGGTATGGCCTCCACATTTATGTGTTTGCCATTGAAAGAAAGCATTGAATGCTTAATGACAAAGCCATTGTCTTTAACTTAACATTTCTTATGCTTTGGTATGGTATTCACATTTTTGTGTTGGCCATTGCAAGAAAGCATTAGATACTTAATGACAAGGTTAGTTGGCTTGTGTAAGAGAATATAATCTCTACCATTTCTCTCACTTCCTAAGGTTAACACTTTGCATTCATTCACACAATTATTGTGAGAAAGATTTGAGAGAAAATAGAGAATAACTTCAAATATTCACAAGTGTTGTGAATCTTGTCTAGAAGGCAAAATGACCAAGAGACCTTTTACTGGAAAATGGATAAGAGCCAAAGAAACTCTTGAGCTAATACATTCAGATGTTTGCGGACCGATGAATGTAAAAGCCCGAGGTGGTTTTGAATACTTCGTCACTTTCATTTACGATTATTCCAGATATGAGTATGTTTACCTAATGCAGCACAAGTCAGATACATTTGAAAAGTTCAAAGAGCATCGTACCGAGGTTGAGAACCAATTAGGTAAAAGCATCAAAATTCTACGATCAGATCGTGAAGGAGAATACCTTGATAGAGATTTCGAGGAATTCTTAGTTGAGCATGGAATTATTTCACATCTCACAGCACCTGGAACACCACAACAAAATGGTGTTGAAGAAAGGAGAAATCGGACCATACTAGACATGATGAGATCAATGTTTAGTTATAGCACTCTACCTAGTTCATTCTGGGGGTATGCATTGCAAACTGCAATGTATATCCTGAATGTAGTTCCTTCTAAGTCTGTTCCTAAGACTCCCTTAGAGTTGTGGAATAGTCGTAAAGTTAGTTTGCGACATTTCCACATATGGGGGTTTCCGGCACATGTGCTAAAGAACAAGACTACTAAGTTGGAACCACGTTCACAAGTGTGCTATTTGTAGGCTATCCTAAGGAAACCAGAGGTGGATTCTTTTATAGTCCAGAAGATAATAAAGTATTTGTGTCGAAAAATGCTATATTCCTTGAGGATGACTATATGAGAGAGTTCAAACCTCGAAGTAATGTGTTACTTGAGGAGTTACTTACTGGTACGACCAGTACACCATTGTCAAATGTTGATAAAGACATTACACCTTCTAAATCTGAAAGTCAGATGCAAGTTTATCAGGATACCATACCACCTAGACATAGTGGGAGGGTTGTAAGACAACCTGAACGCTATTTAGAAAATGGTGAGGTGCAAGTTGTTGCATCTTGTGATGGTATAGATGATCCATTGACCTATCGTAGTGCAATTGATGATACTGATAAAGAAGAATGGCTCAAAGCCATGAACCTTGAGATGAAGTCCATGTACTCTAACTCAGTCTGGGAACTTTTGGACCAACCTAATGGAGTAAAACCCATAGGTTGCAAGTGGATCTACAAGAGAAAATGAGGAATGGATGGGAAAGTACAGACTTTCAAGGCTAGGCTAGTGGCAAAGGGTTATACCCAAAAAGAGGGAGTTGACTATGAAGAAACTTTCTCGCCAGTAGCCATGCTTAAATCCATTAGGATTCTTCTTTCCATTGCCTCATATTATGACTATGAGATTTGGAAAATGGACGTCAAGACTGCATTCTTGAATGAAAATCTTGATAAGAGTATCTATATGGTACAACCAGAGGGGTTCATTACCCAAGGTCAAAAAGTTTGCAAGTTGTAAAGGTCCATTTATAGACTTAAGCAAGCATCTAGATCTTGGAACATAAGGTTTGATACTACGATCAAGTCTTATAACTTTGAGCTGAACATCGATGAGCCTTGTGTCTACAAGCGCATCATTGATGGGAAGGTGGTTTTCCTTATGTTATACGTCAATGATATTTTACTCATTGGGAATGATGTAAAGATATTATCAGACGTGAAAATCTGGCCAGCTAACCAATTCTAAATGAAAGATTTGGGAGAGGCAAGTTATGTGCTTGGGATCCAGATCATTCGGGATCGCAAGAAATGACTGTTAGCAATATCTCAAGAAACCTATATCGACAAGATTCTTATGCGATTTGGTATGCAGAATTCCAAGAAAGGTAATTTACCTTTCAGGCATGGAATTCATTTGTCCAAGGAACAGTCTCCTAAGACACCTCAAAGAGTTGAGGAGATGAGACATATACCATATGCTTCAGCAGTTGGAAGTCTTATGTATGATATGTTATGCACGAGACCGGACATCTGTTTTGTAGTGGGAGTAGTCAGTAGGTTTCAATCCAACCCAGGATTAGATCATTGGGTAGCGGTGAAACATATTCTCAAGTATCTTCGGAGAACGAGAAATTATATGCTTGTATATACAAGTCAGGATATGATTCTGAGCAGATATACTGACTCTGATTTTCAGACGGATGTCGATTCTAGGAAATCAATATCTGGATCAATGTTCAACCTAGGTGGTGGAGCTATAGTATGGAGGAGCATAAAGCAATCTTGTATTGCTGACTTCACCATAGAGGCTGAATATGTAGCAGCTTGTGAAACGGCTATGGAAGCAGTCAGGCTCCGTAAGTTCTTGGCAGATCTAGAAGTTTTTCCAAATATGGATAAACCACTCACACTTTATTGCGATAATAGTGGTGCAGTGGCGAACTCCAAAGAACCAATAAGCCACAAGAGGGGTAAGCATATTGTGTTGGACAATTATGACCCATAGCATCACTATTTGTACAGATCATGGTGTTGTTGTACAAATTAACTATGTGACAAAGGAAATTGCTCTTTTATCATTTGTAATTAGATTACCAAGATATATAAATGATAAAAGGTCCTTATGATTAGTTCCGGATTGAGATGATATGAGACAGTATCAATTCGCGAAGGTTTAATCATTAAATATCTCTAGTCATAGTATTATCGAGATTGGACATCGATAATGCGGAATAGACTAGTATTACACTTGTGCGCGTTGTGGGAGCATAACAGCATAGTTCTCATATATTTGGGTATAGGATACTCATGCAAGTGTAATAGGAGGTTGTGTTTACCGATGATACAGAAACAGCTTCTCTCTGGATAGACCCCTCGGAATTCCATTGGTAGTATGACTATGTGTCTATGGAAGTCCGAATTAGGGTAGGTGTATTTGGTCTTAACCTGAGACTTGCACCGCTAATACTTGCGACAATCAATATACTTTGGTTTTGGTCGTCCAGGGTTTTAACAGGTTCTGTGTACGCCTCTTCTGGGTATATTGAGAATCGTAGTGTATTGGGTGTGATGTCAAGATGGAAGTATCACTCCAGTCATAATGGAGATGATGATCACATAGGATACGGAACTGGTGCTCTTATATGCTGCAGCTATCGGGATATTATGACTAGGTCATGTTTATCCGATTATAGAGACTAGTTACCAGATATCCGATATGTGCTTCGTACGGGGCAGACACAATTCCAGCCACAGGCCTTGCACGTGACATCCGATGCTGGATCGTAATACGCAATATTACATATACTACGCCTGATAAAGATTATATATTCCTTTAAGAATATTTCTGGAGAATTGGGTAGGCATGGTGCTTTGCTAGAAGCCAACCATGTCTTGTAAATCGGTAAAAGCGTAGTACTAGGTATGTACGTGTTCGGATAGTGCGACAACAGGATTTACTGCCAACATATCCGGAGATCTCATGGGTCGCTTCCTGAAGATTCACCGATGACGTATGACTCGCACATAATTAATCTGGGATTAATTAAATGAGAGAGAAAATTAATCTAGGATTAATTATGAAGATATTTTATCTGGGATAAAATATTATTTAAAGAGAGAGAATGATTAATTTGGAATTAATCGATAAAATAATATATTCGATATATTATACGAAATTAGACTTCGACGCGGAATTAAAATTATATTTTAATTCGGGCGAACGAGTTAATTTAGAATTAATTCGCTAGCGATGTGAATAGTAATTTTACTAGGCAAGATTATTTAATTGAATTTGATTTAATTACGTCGCAACGGAAAATTCGTTAATTCAGAATTAGCAAACCTGAGCCCGGGAGTGTTTGCGGGCCCACTCGCATTTTGAATTCAAGTGCGGCCCACAAGTCACATCACACGTCACATCACTTGTCAATCAAATGATGGATGTCTTGTCACTTTGAGTGATTGACAACCAATCACTATTCATGAGTGATGTGAGTTGTTGGAAGGCATTTATTGCCATTTTGGCTCCAAATTTTGTTGACTTTTTGAAAGGCATTTACAAAATTTTGGTATATCATTTTAATTGATTTTAGAAATCAAACAACCAACACTTGACATCTCTCTCTCTCTCTCTTCTCCTCTCTAGTTTCGGCCAAGGGCCATTTTATTTCTTAATTTCTTGGCAAGGCCGAAAATAACAAGAATGAATGGGAAAATTTGTGGCAAATTTTTCCAATGCTAGCACATGAAGAGTCATCAAATGTGATAGGGAAACAAACCCTTGAGCATGGAATCACCATTTGCAAAGCTTGGAGCTTGGAGCATCAATGGAGGGCATGACCGAAAACTTGGAGCACAATTTTTGGGGTTGGCTGAGAGCTTCCATGGAGGA
>SKCR01005391.1:0-25842 GCA_019454045.1 Zanthoxylum bungeanum | reverse complement strand
TATTATGCATAAGACTTGCATAAGTGCAATCTCTTCTACAAGCGGACACAATAAAACTCATATACTGGGATTGGGAAATGATTGTTTCCATCAGCATTTTTTCCAGCAAAATTTAATTTTATTTTTAATTGCTACTTATGAGTTGAACTCTAACGCAACAATAGTACTATCTCTTTTAACATCTTATAGAGGTCAAAAATGATCAATACATTTTAAGGATATGAAACTGGAGAAATGGTTTGTGGACCTGTGCCATGTAAAAAAATGAGTGTGTGCCATAGAGATGAGCAGTCCTCTTATAGTTTCAGAGAAATAAAATAATGCTTTGATGATCTCCTATTTAGACATACATAATTGCTCCTCTTGACGAGCATCAAGATTGTTGTACTTAAATTTAAGTTAAGCTACTTTCCTTCATTTCTTGCATGATAATGCTATACTTATCACCAGAGGATATATATATATATATGCACATATTAGGGATGCATGAATGTACATATCTGTGACTAATGAAATCATGCATTGACCTTGCACAGTATAATAACATGGCCTTGGCCCTTACATCTATTCCAAGGACTTTGCTCACACCATACATGTGATAAAGACCACACACAATTTCCCTGATCACGGTGTTGAGGCCAGGGCAAAGACCACCACATGTTACAATACATGCATGCACTCATCTGATTCAAAATACACCTGTACAACAAATCATTAACTGTTCAGAACACACGTTTCACTAGTCATACAGCAACATTTGAACAATATAAGAAAATCACCTTTTGGCGAGGTCCAGCACGTCGAAAATGTGTCCCTCTTGGACCATCTTTGTGTACAACAATCTAATAACCAGTAAAAAAACAGAATAAATCAAAAAAAAAAAATTATTATAAGAAAATTCTTCAACAAATTGAAAGTTTACGCCTAAATTCACCTTTTGAGCTACTGTGTCATCTACATTGACAAAATACTGCCTGCAATCACATATCCAAATTAAATCAAGAGCACTATAAATAAATACAATTAGCAACTGATTCATGTGAACTTGAAGTTAAAGAAACAAATTATTACTTACTTGACGACTGAATAAGCAGCGTGAATTGCAATGGATTGGGATAGGTCTGCAGTACAAACAATTTTCCAAATAAATAAATAGGTACTTAATTCCTGAATGTATATACATCTACAACTTATTTAATTTTTTTAATAAACATTATATAAAAAAAAATAATAATAAAACTAAATAAACAAAGCAAGAAAGCTTCTTTGAGATTGAAGATCAAAATACGCAAAACTTGGCCAGCAACGACCGAATCAATCAAGCAAGATAATCACATATGTATTCACCAAAAAAAAAAGGAAACATTATGAAAAAATAAAATAAAAACCGATCGAATCAATCAAGCATGCAAGATAATCATAAATAAATATATATACAAAAAAATGCACACGTATATAAATGCGGAGGAAAAAGAAATACATACGGCGAGATCAGGAATGTAATCAGTCAAGTGAGGAATATCCTCGAGCACATAGCCAGCATCGCCATTCACCAGTTTAGCTGTAAATTACCAGAATGCCCCATCGCTTCGTCTCTTGCTCTTCACGGTTACTTGAAATTGAACTGGCTGCTTAAACTTGAAAGAAAAAATGCAGCTTGCGATATACGATCGTTTACTGAAGACAGGCGGTGGGATGATTCGCCATTTTATTGAGGAGCGTTTTCTCTAGAAAAAACGCCGTATTGCTGGAATGCACGTGACGTGGTTTTAATGAAAGCGACGTCGTATGGAATCGGATTCTTTTTTAAAACTGGCGGCGGGTTTTTACTGATTACTGCTGATTACCGGCTGGTTTTCCAACTTTTCATGTTGGGATAAAAAAATGGTGGTGAATAAATGGTCCAATATTATGAAATTTTAATTTATGTTAAAAAATAATTGCGGTATTTTTTTTTAATATTTTGATGGTGGAGAAAAGATAAAAAATTTTAATTTTTTAAAGCTCAATTTTTGAAAGAAATCAGGTTAGTAATCATAATTTTACATTATTAATCGAACACTTAAAAAATTTATTTTGACCCAAATATAATTTTATCACCCCATCACATGTCAAATCATAATACCAAACAAATCCTTATTGGATGGTTTTAGTGATTTGGTGGTTTTCAGGTTTCAACCATTGTTGGCTAATCATGATATGGTTCCTGGATTAAAGGTTGATTTTTCTTCAATATATATATAAGTAAGTTTTTAATTTTTATTTCAATAGAATTTTAAGAATATATTATTGTTTACGTAATTTTTATGCGTGAAGAAAGAAGAGCGTGTAAGGTTCAAACCTCCTGAGACAATGTCCCAGCAATCGATGTTTGATTAAGTGAATAAGCCTCCAAGGGGCGCAAGCACACAAGTTACAGTCCTAAGATTACAATCTAAGAAATGAAAAATAAAAATATGCTCATTTGAGTCTTCATTTGATCCCGGGTCCTTCTCCTAGCGTAGGTAGGCTTTTATAGTGAAGCTTGTAAACCGTTTTAGGCGGTTCCAGTACCTCCCTGCAGCTGCAAGATCGTGCCTGTAACCGCTGAGCTGCGTGTCTCAACTGCTTGGTTATTGAGGGAAAACCGTCCAACTGCTACGATCGTGGGAGTAACCGCATCATGGGCTTTCGCCCTAACCATTGGTCCGGTCGCCCCAAGCTCTTCGTCGCTCTTGGCCCATCGTCCTTCTTCTCTTCGTTCTTCCTTTCGTCCTAGGGCGACTTCATCCTATGGTCCAACAATTGTCCCCCAAATTTACCTTGATTGCATGGGAGTGTGAAGATCGAGGTGAATTTTCTTTTTAGTCTTCCATCCCGGTTATTGTTTCCTCATTTCAGGGAAGACCGCTACTCCAATCGAGGGATGGTACCCGGCCAACCTCAGTCCAGAGAACCTGTAGGATGGATTTCTGGTCGAAAGAAAAAAAAGCGTATAGATTGGAATGAGAGAAACTTAAGACCATTCCTTTCTGCCTTCGACCGGCCAACTATTCGATCGATCCCCAGTCTATAAAAATCCGAGGTCCCATGTAAGCAGCATGCTCCGCGTAGAGAAGCTCAGGCAAGCTGTTGTTAACGAGCTTAACCCAGTCGCAACTCGGGAGGTGCAGTACCTTCCACACAAAGAACCCCGGACAATCTGTCGCTAACGGACGCAGCCCATCCACAACCTTACATTTCATTTCACACCTTACACCGTGTGGATGGCCGTTAGCGAGTCTTTTTACATTCCATTTCACACCTTACTAAAGAGAGGCTTCCATCTCTGGTGGCCTACGTTTCATGCAGAGCTTTTCCTTTCCCAACTCTGCTTCGCCTTTTCTGATCTTTTCCTTCTCCTTTTCGGGACTCTGTTTGACTATGGAGAGTTTGTTAGTAAGGTTGCCCTTTAAATAGGTGGTGAAGGGTTTTCTTGGTACTTTGTCACGTGAAGGGTTTTTTCACGTGTTGTCTGATCGATTGGAGGGGCTCCCTGCCAAAGTCTGGTCCTCTGTCAGAGTAAACCCGGACCTGATGGTCTTGTCATATCAGTCTTTGCGTTAATAATGGAGAAGGCTTGGACGACGACTTTGGAAAGTGTAGTGTTGACACATGTTCTTGGCCGATTCTGAAGGCCGATGTAAGATTCTGAGACTCGGCCGATCTGTTGGAGGCCAGAAGTAGCGGGGTCGAGCGAAGTAGATTCGGGGTTAGATTTTTCGCCCTATAGTTTGTCGGGCCGTCCCTTAGAGTTCTATGCAAAACCATCATATCTGCAATAAATGTGCGGCCCTTTCCTACATGTTCATCATGAGGCCCATTTAAAAGCCGCTTTTTATGTCACTTTCGTGTTTCCTTCGTCGCACGTCACTTGTGCAGCGAGTTGCATTTCGAACACCTGTCTAGGGCAAATTTCTATCTTTTTCCGTTTTCCCGTTGCTCTTACTCCTCGACGATTCATGTTGCGACAGATGTCTCAGGTTAAACCCTTCGTCTGTCCATAAGGCTTCACCCCTCTGTCTCTCGCTATACCTTACCTTTTCTGTAAACTCGCTTGTACTTCTTTCTTGATCTTTTGTCATCAATGGCTTCTTCTTCCTCTTTTCCCAAAACTAACGACTCAACTTTCGCTGATTACAAGTTGGCATTGGAAGACTCTTCTGTGGGCGTGTTTGGCCTTCACACTCTTGATGAGGATTTCGGCCAGTGCGCTCTTGGCCCCATCTTCATTGATGATAACGCTATCGCAACGGCCCCGTTGGCTCAACAATTTCCTTTTCTTCTAGCCCTCCGTTTTCTGAACCACTTAACATTTATGTCCTTGCTCAGTCCAGTCCAATTCGCACCTGGCCCAAGCCTGATACAGTTTTCGAAGCCTGGTATCAACGTATGTTGTTACATGCGGATACCCGTGCCTTTTTAGACAAACACCATCTTCTTCCTCTTATTGAGCTTCTTTGTCTCTGCCAGCTTTTGATCGCAACTTGTTTCCCATTTCCTTACTCTTTTGGTCTTCCGAGTACAATGTATTCATTTTTCCGGTCGGGCCCTTTACTATCACCCTTCGTGATATGGTGCTCTTACCGGTTTGACCCCTCTCGGAGCGACCATTTCGGCCTCCACACCCTTTCGTTTTCCCTCCTTCAATGAGCCATTCCTCTTTTTCGTCTTATTCTTCTCTTCTCCGCACATATTCGAAAACGGCTGGTACGGTTTCAATGCTAGAACGTACAACCTTCCTTCATTACTGGTGTAAATATATCGTTTGTACACCCAGCCAAAAACCTGTGGTGGGTTACCTCCCCATTTCTTCTGATCTCGCCCATGGCCGTCATTTAGACTTGGCCTCTTTTCTTCTTGCCGCCATGTATCGGGGCTGGCCGTCCTCAAAAGCAACTTCGGTCGGGGTCATCACCTCTTGCCTCTGGCCCCTTGTGGATTGTCCAACTTTGGTTAAGAGCATATTTTCCTATTTTTGGCACAATTGATTCGACTCACCCTTACTCTTGTGCCGGCCTTCTCTTCACTCAGCTTAGGCCGTCTTCTTTCCTTCCTCGTGCTACCTTTGATTATTTTTATACTTTTCCTCGGGTTCCTTCTTTTTTCCCTTTCACTGTGTCGAACAGTCCGTCTTTTGTTCATGACCTTCCCCTTTCGGAAGAGGATGAATCATTTCTTCGTTTATGGCGCAAGTTTTTATGCAGTCGTGACTTGGTTCATGACATCTTGACCGGGGCCAATGGCAAGGCTGGAGTAGAGGCATATTCGTCCAACTTCGTCGCCCGTCAATTTGGCCTCGTCCAATGGTGGCCTCTTGCTCTCTTTCATTCGTATTCTGCGTTGTCAGACCGTTTTAAGGTCTTTTCTGTTTCTGAAGTTGAGGACTCCTTAGTGGAGACTCGCTCCTTGCTGTCTTCTTTTGTCATAGCTTCTTTCGCTCCTTGTACATCGGTTCATCGTTGCTTTGACCGTTTCTGGCAATCACCCCGTGAGCGATATTTTTCTTTGCCTCCCGCGAGGGTGTTTTCTTTTATTCCTTTGTCCCCCAAATCTTCTGAGCCGTCGGGGTCAAAGAAGGCAGCTGAGGCGTCTAAACCCAAGAGCATAAAGCTTGCTAAAAGGAAGCAGCCTTCTCCCAGCCGAAGTTCTGATTCGGACGTTCCGCTCGTCCGTCGCTCTAAGGTATGAGCTTGAGACCTGCTTTCTTTTACATTCATACAAGTTTGAGGTATCTTGATATCATGACTGTGCATTTGGTACAGGCCCTTAAGATTGATCCGCCTTCAGCAATTCTCGAAATGGCGCGAATTCCGGAGGCCGAAGCTCTTATGGGCGAAAATAAGGGAGCGGGACCTGCATGGATGCCGGCTGTTCAATTTCCTTCTGATGAGGATGACGTTGTCGAAGGTCCCGTCATGATGCAATCCCTAGGAGAGGGAGATGCAATTGGAGCTGACCCCAAGGTACGGAGCCATCTGTTGAATTTGGCTATTCGCGTCTAAGAGTTGATGAGATTCCTGGTGATCATTCCCCATTTGAGCGCTTCCCTTCGGATGGTTCTGTACCAATCGTGCAGGATCCGGATGATGAGGATGAAGTGCCAGAGCCTATCTGGCCCGACTGGGACTATGTGGCATTACCTTAGGCAATTCTACCCTTTAGTACGCATGATGTCTACCTCAGGACTCAGAGGGAGTTATAAGGACGTGGACGGCCTCTATAGTTTGGCCGAATTGGAGTCATTAGAGGAGGCTCGGTCTATGTATAAAGACGACGTACTTCGTCGCATTTACGAAGAAGATGAAATCATTTATATTTCTGATTCGTCCGACTCCGATTCTCTTGTAGATGTTCGGCCGACTACTGCGCCACAACATTCGATCCAGAAGCGGTATCTCTCAGCACTTCTGCGCATCAGACTTTGGTCTCAGCATAACCGTCGTCTTTGGCTCATCTGTCTTCTTCTCCTCAAGTGGAGTTTCTTGAGCTTGAGCGGCCGTCATCTTCGGCTCTCATGGTTGTTTCTTCGCAGCTCCTGCTCAGATAGTCCAAGTACTGGCTGCTCCTGAGCAGCCGTCACCCCCTCGGGCTGAGTCTCCCATTTTGCAATGAGTTCTCCTGCTCGGCCGTCTTCTCCTCAGGCCACACCACAGTCGACTCTTGTCCCCCAGCATTCATCATCCCAATGGCCTTCATTTCAACAAGAGTTAGCGTAGCCCGCGGCTGAGGCATTCGAGGCACTGGTGGGTCAACCCTCTGGTTCTGGTTCTGGGATGGTAAGTTTTTTCTTCTTCTCTAGTTTGTCCTTATCCTGGCTTATACTTGCTAATTTCTTCTGTGTACAGGTATCCGACCCATTGTTGCAAACAATCCAGGACATTTTGGATCGCTTTGGATGTCTGTCTTTTGCTTCTTTTCGGACTCATTCGCCTTTGGTCAGCACCAGTACAGACATGGAGGCCCTTCAGGAGGTTCTTGGCCAATATGCTTCATTCGCTGCACTAGAAATTAATCAAGCCGCGCGGCCAGAGAACGTCCTTCAATTGGACAAAAGCTCCTCCGAGTTGAACCGAATATTGGCCCTCCCTACTTTGCCAATATCTGTAGACGATCGGCTTTTCTCCAAGAAATGCAAAATGACATAGCAAACCTCTCTCTCGGTATCGCAATGTGCACAGCCAGAAGATCGGGCTTCGTTCTTCTGTGATGAGGAAAGAAACGCTTCGTGATTCTCTCGAAGCACGACATCAGGCTTGATGGAGACAACAGAAGAAATGGTGACCGAAGAATCGGTCTTCCTGGACCTGGAGCGACAACTAAAAAAGATTCAGCGTCTTCTTGAGGAAAGCCGCATGAGGAAGGAGGCTAAGAGGAGGACCATCGTTACTCAAGTGGAGGAGATGGACGAGTCTATGGCAGAGTACGAGGGATTGGCCCGCATCAATTTCGAGAAAAGCCTGGCCGACTTAGACGCAGTGGGTATATGAATACATGACGAATGACGCCTGAGGAGGGAGACGCTTTCGGCCATTAAGGGGCTGCCTGGGGATTTTCGGCGATCTTCGGGCCAAAAGTAATATTTTGTAAGACGTTATATCGTCTATCCTTGTATTCTTAGGACGTTTTCGTCCATATTTAATGAGAACTTATTATTGTTTCAGTGCCTTTTGTTTTCGTGCTCCCATAATGAGGGCACATATTTCTTTAAGTATTTATCGTTTATTGCTCTTGTATGCACTCTTCCGTTTAAGTCTTGTAGATGATAGGCTCCATTTGGCAACACGTTTTTTACCATGAATGGGCCTTCCCAATTGGGCGACCATTTGCCATACGTTGGGTCCTTAGAACCAAGTGGCAACACAGTCTTCCACACTAATTCGCCTTCCCTGAACGATTT
The DNA here is from genome assembly GCA_019454045.1 of Zanthoxylum bungeanum. Lineage (NCBI taxonomy): Eukaryota > Viridiplantae > Streptophyta > Magnoliopsida > Sapindales > Rutaceae > Zanthoxylum > Zanthoxylum bungeanum. The sequence goes on along the minus strand of SKCR01005391.1, from coordinate 17,924 downwards.
AGCCATTACTCTGAGGTTGTATTATTTGGCTATCCTTTTCTTTTGTGCTTCTAGACGATTTAGCGCATCACATCTGATGTCGTCCAATTCCAACAAGTTCTGGATCATTGCCTCGTCGTAGTCTTCCTGTGTCAGTTTGTCTTGCAGCATTACCCTGGTAGACTCAATATTCATTTCTACTGGAAGCACAGCCTCTTGACCATACACTAATTGGAACGACGTCACCGAAGTATTTGTTCGCGGCGACGTTCTATAGGTCCATAATGCTTGACTCAAATATTCATCCCACCGTCTGGCATTATCCATCACCATTTTCCGAATTAATCCTTTAAGGGTCTTGTTGGTTGATTCTGATTGACCATTTGACTGAGGGTAATAGGGAGTAGTGTTCACTAATCGGACTCCGTATTCGCCCATGAAGTCTTTTACCTTTTCACCGTTTAATGAAGTACCATGATCTACCATTATTGTCTGTGGTATACCAAATCGGTGGATTATATGTTCCTTTATGAACTTGATGATCTGCTCTTGGGAGATTTCTACAACTGGGATGGCCTCCACCCATTTAGTGAAGAAGTCGGTGGCAACGACGATGAAAGTATGCCTCTTACTTGATGCAGGATAAATCTTCCCGATAAAGTATATCGCTCATCCCATAAACGGCCACGGTTTAATGATTGGGACCATCTCAGTTGCTGAAGCCTTCTAAATAGGTCTGTGCTTCTGACAAGCAATGCATCCTTTGGCATATGAGGTGCACGATTCTCCCATCTTTGGCCAATAATAGCCGCTTCGTATAATCAACCATCTCATCTTTACCTCGGCTTGGTGAGCCCTACAAATGCCTTCACGCACTTCGGCCATGATAGTTTTAGATTCGGATGGCCCTACACATTTCAACAACAAGTCATCTTGTCGTTTCTTATATAGCATATCTTCTGATACTACATAGTTCAAAGCTTTAAGTTTTAGCTTTTGATCCTTCCATGCTTCGGGCTACTTTAGGAATGTCTTGATTTCGCTTCTCCAATCATCCCCTTTTTCGGCTTCGATAACCATAGCGTCCGTATCTTTAGCTCGCCTCATGAGGACTGGCTCAACCTCTTCGCTCCTGCATACCTTACATGTGTTTGTCTGTTTATATCAGGAGGCTGCTTGGGCTAAGCTATTGGCCAATTCGTTCTTCGCCCTCGGAATGTACTCCAATTCAGCGTGATCAAATCGTTCTACTAATTCTCTGGCCATGTCTAATAATGCTATTACTGATGGGATTTGACATTTGAAAGCTCTTATCACTTGTTGAATTACCAGCTGCGAATCTCCCTTGATGGACGCATGGGTTACTCCCATATTGAGGAGCATCTCTAGCCCAAGTATCAAAGCTTCGTATTCGGTCTGGTTATTAGTGCAGTATTCGGTCAACTTGACTAAGAATCGAAAAGATTCTCCCAACGGGCTGACCAAGACTAATCCTATTCCAGCTCCCTTCATTGTGCTGGATCCGTCGAAATACATCGTCCATGGTTTCAGACTGCATTTGTCCAGATCCATTCCTATTTCATTTATCGTGCTAAGACATGGATGGTCGGCCAAAAAATCGGCCAAGGCTTGATTTTTAACGGCCCATTTGGGGTTCATGCCGTATATCAAATTCTGAAAGTGATAGTGACCAAAAACCGACTCTTTGATGCAAGATGGGATGAGAAAACATGTACTTTATTATATTAATTCTTGTAATCAAGTACACTATATTCGGCCTAAGGTAGGCTCGTAATTTAGTACATGTGAAGTATAAAGCCAAACATAATTTCTCCATGGGAGAAAATTACTTCATAATTCAGCAATTGTCTGCTAATATAGTAAATGGCTCTCTCGATGTTCATGTCGTCATCTTGCGCGATCATCCCAGCTATAGACCGCTCTTCAGCCGCTATGTACAACTTTATTGGCTTTCCTGGCACTGGAGGTACCATCACCGGCGGCCGTGACAAGTATTTCTTCAGGTTTTCAAATGATTGTTGATGTTCCTCGGTCCAGACGAATTTGTCATCGCCCTTTAGCTTTAATAAGGAGGAGAACACTTTTGTTTTTCCTGCACAATTGGAGATGAATCACCTTAAGAAGTTAATTTGCCCTAAAAACCTCTGCAACTCTTTTTTATTTCGGGGTGGCATAGCTTCAGTGATTGTCTGAGACTTATTGATGTCGATCTCAATTCCCCGTTGGTGCACTAGAAACCCTAGGAAATTTCCTGCGCACACCCCGAAAGCACATTTGGCAGGGTTCATTCTTAGTTTGAACCTCCTCATTCGTTCGAAGGCCGCTGCTAAGTGGCCAAAATGTTCGTCCATAGTCACGGATTTAGCCACTATATCGTCCACATAGACTTCTACGAATTCGCCAATCATGTCATGAAAGATCAAGTTCATAGCCCGCTGATAAGTGACACCTGCATTTTTCAGGCCGAATGGCATGACCGCCCATTCATAACACCCTAGAGAACCTGGGCATCTAAAGGCCGTCTTATGTACATCGTATTCGGCGATGTAAATCTGATTATAGCCCGCATACCCATCCATAAACGAGTATACATGATACCCTGCCGTGGAATCCACTAGGGAATCTACTGTCGGCATTGGGTATTGATCCTTTGGTGTTGCCAGGTTTAAATTTCTGAAATCTATACAAATCATTATCTTTCCATTCTTTTTCCTAACTGGGACAATATTTGACAATCATTCTACATATCTGGTCGTCCTAATGAATTTTGCCTCTAACAGTCGTTCAACTTCTTTCTTAATATCAGGCATGACATTAGGCGCAAACCTCCGAGGAGGCTGCATGTGAGGCCTATGACTTGGCATGATTGGCAGCCTATGCTCTACCAACGTCCTATCTAAACCAGACATCTCATGGTAGTCTCATGCAAAACAATATTTGTATCTTTGCAACAAACAAACTAACTTTTCACGTACCTGGGGCTCCAATTCCTTGCTGACGTAAGTTATGAGCCTATCGTGCTCATTCCCCAGATTTACCTCGTCCAAAGCATCTTATCCTCTTGAGATATTTGTCTTGCGTCGTCCATTCAGGGCGAACTCTTCTTCCTTTGATTCTTCTTCTTCCATCAAGTAGTCCACTCCACATAGTTCTTTTATTTTGTCCTCCGTCTGGTATGCCAATAATTTGCCTCTTAAGGCCGAAATAGCGGCATGTGCTTCGTCCTCACTTCTTCGCTCCATCACATAGGCCAATAAATTGGCCTTGGAGGCCGCAAGAGCGGCTTGCTCCTTATTCTGGTTACCTTCATTCGAATCGATGTGTGTCGGTTCTCCAAAGACCACTGTGGTTGGTCTCGTCTGTGCGAACAAATCGTCCAGCAACCCAGAGGGGTAAAACTCATCATTTTGAGCCACAATGGTAGGGCTTTCCCCTTTATTCAAAACTCTGGTCGGCCTATAGTTCCCTTCGTAAATGAAGTACTCGGCCGAGTTTGTCTCCGCAGCGAAGGTTTATTGTCGGCATGCATATCTCTACTTACTTCGTCCTCTGGTTCCAGAAAAATAGGCATTGATGAAGGGATGAAGGGATGCATCGGCTGCCGTGAATCCAGTCTCATCCCAGTAGCATATTGTATGTAGTTGGTCCATCTATGACGAAAAATACCATTGTCTTTGTAGTACTTCCCACTTGCAGGTCCAATAAAATAACTCCTTTTGCTGTCGTCGCCACCCCATTAAAGCCGGTAAGCATCACTTCCGTAGGGAGAAGGTCTTCTTCGGACTTGGCCAAACGTCCTAGCATCCTAACGGGTATTGCATTAATGGCCGCCCCGTTATCAATTAGTACTTTGGTGACAGGTATCCCATTAGCCTTTGCTTTCACATACAGCGGCCGCAAATGCTTCGTCATGTGTGTTGGTGGCTTCGGGAAAACCACTTTACCTGATAGCCCTATTTCCATTGCTTGATCGGCCTAATTGTTAACTTGAGGCCATTCCTCTTTTATGTCCCATCCAGAAAGTGGCAACGTGGCTAGCGCACCCTGGGAGACATGATTGACAGTCAATCTCCATTTTTCGGCTCTGGTGATGACCCGATTTATCTTAGGTGTCCCATACAGAACAAAGAACGTGTATCGTCCCAAATCTTCTCCCAATGTCCCGACTGCAGGATTTCTGGCTTCATATAATTCTCTGAGAAGCTGATTCTGTGAAATTCCCATTCTCTTTGATTCGATCTTGATGTCTATTTCTTCTTCCACATCGGTCATCTCTTCCTCTTTAGCCTCATGGTCTGTGATTGAGAGCGCTGCAAATTCGATTTTGCCTCCCTCATAACCGTCATCGCTTGTTCCAGCTTCCCAACTGTTATCTCTCCTGAATTTCCCAGGCAATAGGTAATGATTAGCCACCACTGGCGGCATACTGCCGAACTGAATGACGATAGGCGGCTCTTCTTCGTCTGTCTCGTCCAGTTTCCGTCTGCCGAATTTAGTGCGTTCGTCGCAACTTACCACTGTTCCTTCTTTGTTGTCACCCTTTTTTTTATTTACTTCTGTTTTCTCTGTGGTGCGAGGGTTACGGCCTATGGTGGCCTTCGTTTCACCTTGTCGACGCATCAAACGGCCATAATTCCTTTGGTGCCGCCTCAACTGCGTCCTTGTCATTTCGTCTACAAGGCGATAGTTCCCGCCTGGCCGCTGGCCCGAGTGTGGCTTTTGGTATGAATGCCAAACGTTGGGCCGATTAATCTTCGGCCTGAACGTCCTTACATTCTGAACGAAATTTGAATTCTTCCCATAGAACCTTGGGGCGAAGGTCCGGGGTTGCCATGATGATGGCTTTCTCTTTGCAAGCTTTTCGCAAGTGTCTTCTAACTCTTTCATACATTCCATGTCGTCCTTGCATCGAATACAAATGTTCTGCTGGTCTCTTTGCCCTGAGGGTTCATTGATCCTTTCCAGAGCGCTTGGACGACGACGGTGCTGTCCTTCGTCTAACACTAATTTGACTTTCGGCAGGTTCACCTTGGCAAGGTCTGGATTAATCATGTTCACCCCCACCGATTTTGGAAAATGGTCGCTATCCACGGCCATCTTCTTCTCGAACGTGATTCGTCTGGATTCTATGGCATCCTGTAAGACATTATGAAAAACAAGGCAATTGTTGGTTGTTTGAGACCATGCATTGTGCCACTTACAATATTTTTTACTACCGATTTGCTCGGCTGTTGGCAACGTATGTCGGTCGCTCAAGCTAATTTGCTTGTCCTTATTAACTGGTCAAATATGGCATCGACTTTAGTAATATCAAATGAGAAGTTTTCCTTTTCTATCATTTTTTTCACTTGCTTGAGGTCTGCCCACGTTTTGCAAACGTAAGGTTTCCCTTTAACCAACTCGGCCAGACATAAATCGGCCGACTCGGTATATATTTCGCTCATTTCGTAGTCAATATTCCTATAATATGTCTCTTTACTCGAATTCTTCATTTTCTTCTCTTCTCGTAATAATCGCTCATAACGCACCACACTGGTGGTGAGTTGGGGAAGGTCCCAAAACTCGCGATCCTGAAACTTTTTTTCAGATCGAGATTTAAACAACCTTGAGCGATCCTCACAAATTCTTTTTCGGGCAAAGGCACGTAACATCGGCCCGAGCTAATTTAAACCGCTGTAAAAATGTTTCGGCCCATTCTCCTGGCAATTGTCTTAGGTTTGCCAAATCAGCTAAGGCCACTTCAGACTCGGCTTTGTAAAATTGCTCATGAAACAATTGTTCCATTTGCTGCCAATTTTCTACCGAATTGGCCGGCAGACTGACATACCAGGAGAAAGCTACCCCTGACAAGAAGCCGTGAAACAACCTCAGTTTGTGGAAATCATTGATTTCCCCACACTGAAGAGTAAATCGCCCTATGTGTTCCATGGTAGAAACTTCCCCAGACCCCGTAAAGAGGGTAAAATCTGGTATCTTGTAGTTTCTGGGCCATGGATAAGCCACATCGATCCAATCAGGATACGGCTTCCGATATCTTGGCCGAATTGGTCGTATGCCTAGACCAAATTGGTTTTGAATGATCTCGGTCATTTGCTCCCTTAGCATATCATTGACATTAAATGACTAGCTATGGGCGGTGGCTGCGGTCCCCTCAAGAGTGGGATATAGTCATGATTCTGCCCCTGAAAACTTGGACACCCTGAGGCATCACCACTTCGTTTTGTGTCATATTTGCCCTTGGTGTATATTCGGTCCTAATTGTGGGCCATTGCCTCCATGACTTGTTCCTCCCCTGATAATCGCATGGATGTCGGTTCCCTGAGCAGGAATATTACTAGGACCAGCCTCCTAACGGCTTGCCGCAGGGGAAGGCGTAGTCCGCGGCAGCACCGTCCCGCCGTTTACACATTTGGCCATTAATTCGTTTAACGAGCTTAGATGTTTAGCCATGTTTTCATAATGCGAATTGGTAGTTGATACGAATTTATCTATGACATGTGCATTTTGAAGCCTAACCTGTTTTGACAACATCCTGTGTGAATTCACCGAACAATGCGCGCAACGCGTTAGGACTGAGTTCTCTCATAGGTTCGTACCGACTAGCATCTGCTAGACCCTCGAATTGATCCACTATGGCTAGAACGTTGGGCTGGTTGGTTTTCTCCATTCTCCTTCCTTCCTCCGCAGTTGAGCCAGTTTGAGCGTTTCTTTTCGGAGGCATCTGCACTCTTTACACCAATCTCAAACTGTGGTCGCCAAAAACTGTTTGCGTAATTTTTATGCGTGAAGAAAGAAGAGCGTGTAAGGTTCAAACCTCCTGAGACAATGTCCCAGCAAGGGGTGTTTAATTAAGTGAATAAGCCTCCAAGGGGCGCAAGCACACAGTTACAGTCCTAAGATTACAATCTAAGAAATGAAAAATAAAAATATGTTCATTTGAGTCTTCATTTGATCGGGCTCTATTCTCTTAGTGTAGGTAGGCTTTTATAGTGAAGCTTGTCAACCGTTTTAGGCGGTTCCAGTATCTCCCTGCAGCTGCAAGATCGTGCCTGTAACCGCTGAGCTGCGTGTCTCAACTGCTTGGTTATGGAGGGAAAATCGTCCAACTGCTACGATCGTGGGAGTAACGGCATCATGGGCTTTCGCCCTAACCATTGGTCCGGTCGCCCCAAGCTCTTCGTCGCTCTTCGGCCCATCGTCCTTCTTCTCTTCGTTCTTCCTTTCGTCCTAGGGCGACTTCATCCTATGGTCCAACAATTATAAATATATATATTTAGATTCCTAATAATAAATTTTAAATTATAATATATATATATTGTAATATTTATTTTAAAAAACCTAGTAATCTCGTGTTATTTAGACAATTATTCTTCTGATTATTTGATTAATTTATAGCCACTTAGGGTAATTATTCTAAAAATATTGACCACATCGGCTGCGAAAAAGTCAAAAAGAATAAAAGATACTAAAAAATGTATGTGAAGTGAAGGAGAATAAATAAACTTTTAACAAATAAATAATTGTAATAATAACACATTAGTTTTTTTTTTAATATGAAATAAACAATATAAATGATATAAATACACGGTTAAATTAGACTCAAGCCTAATCAGAATAAAGTCTAATAACATAGATTTTTATATATTGTATTCTGCATAATCAATTAAAACTCAAATTCATACCTAAATATAATGGGGCTTGAGAAAAATTATGTATTGGGGCGAATTTTCTTGGTGAATACAATTTCTTAAGACCAAGGGTGGAAAAATATAATAAAACATAAGATGATTACAACAACTAAACAAATTTATTCAACTATAAATTTATATATAATGCAACTCTTTTAATGATCATTCTTCCACTTTAAGATTCATTAGAGGAAGATGTTTGTTGCTAAAAAATCATATATACTTAAAAATTAAAAAATAATAAAATAATAACACATGCATTAAGCAATACAAAAACAAAACAATCTAATATCTGATTGGATTTCAACAACCACCCCATAAAGGTTATACATGGCAACGGGCCGGCCTCGGGCCGGGCCGTGCCGGCAATATGGATTTAGGCCCGGCCCGGGCTGTCACCGGGCCCGGGAAAAGTCCGGCTCGGGCTGTCATCGGGCCGGCTCGGCCCGACCCGACTCGGGCCCGATTTTGTAAATATAAAAATTTATTATATAAATATATATTTTATATAAAAATAAATATAAAATTATTTATTTTCGGGCCGGGCGGTCCAAGCTTTTTTGGTTGAGCCCGACCCAGAGCCGGGTCCCCATTTTGAAGCTCGGCCCGGGCTTTTTTCACCCCGAACCTGGCCGAGCCTGGCCGGGCTTTTTTGCCACCCTTAATAAAGGTGGAACCACTTATTCAATATATGGGTAATCAAAATAAAGAAACTAATAAACGAAAATTTACAACATAAAGGAGGCTGAACCGCTAAGAATGTAAAGAGATAGCGAGGGATCGAGAAAAAGCAAGAAATGAAGGAGAAAATCTACAATATAACGGAGGTACCATGTCATCCGTGTAACAATCTAATAATTCATTACCACGTGTGTTAAAATACTAAAAAAACATATAAAAATATAGATATTAAATCATACATGTCATTTACTAATTTGTTGATGATACCACATCACTTATACCTCCGTTGCATTAAAGAATTACTCAAAATGAGGAGAGGCTGAGGAAAAAAGAATGGATGAGAAGAAAACAAAAAAATGAGGAGAGAATAAAAATAACAAAGAAGGGAGAAGAAATGGGGTGAAGAAGAATAGTCGGCGGCTATGGCTAAAAGATGATATTAGGATTTGGGCTCCTTTTGCTTTTCAGAGAGAAAACGACCCAAGCGAGCGAGAGACAATAATAATACCACATTAGTGATATATATAGTTGATATATAATTTATGTAAAATTTAATATTATTGGACAACATTCTTTGTTCTTGTTAACGTAAGTTTAGAAATCGAGTTTCTTTTTACGTGTTCTTGGAGGAAATTTTTCTTCTTATTTAAAAATAGATTACATGTACACAATGCTAATCACATTAGTTTTTTTGTGAGTAAAAGTTGTAAATTTTTTCAAAGAATTCAATTATCTAAAATATCCTTATTTTATTTTATATAATTATTTAATTCATTTCATAATAAACTTCAAAATTTTATCTATTAAAATAATTTCATAATTTTTAATTAAAAAAACTCATGTTAACAATCATTATTATGTCATCTCCAAAAGACTAGTTCAGTGGATAGGACTGTTCAATTCAAATATAAATATGTTCACACAATTACACATGTCCGATGTGAGATATATGATGACCATAATCATAAAACATATGTTTAGCGTGTCTCACTCATTTCTTATAGGCGCGAATCTCACATGGACCTTTATGCACCTACAAATGGGATGACTGTGGGCCTAACTAACCAAAATAAATAATTAAATTTGTTCAAAATAATAATTATTTAATTTAATTAATAAATAATTTTAATTATTTTAAGAAAATTTTAGTAATCAATGACAGAATATTGTGCAAATTTCGGGCCCATTCGGTATTGTTTTTCAATTGGTATTTTTATGATATAAAAACGAAAAAATGCTATTATTATATTTATTTTCAAAATTCAAGAATGTCTTCGGTATCATTTTCAAAAACAATAATCTTGAAAATAAAAAAAAAAAAATTTTGTTCGGTATAAATATCTTATTACAATAGATTTATAAACTAAATATTGAGTAACAATTTTATATTTAATTAATAATTATTTTATTATTTTATAATTAATCATTTTATTGTTACTATTATATAATAAGAAAAAAGTAATATCATAATAATAATTATCATTTAATAACATTAATATAATAATAATTATTTTTATTTTTATTAATTCTAATAAATAATAATAATATTATTACTATTTTCTTATTATATAATAATTCATTATTTTATATTATTATTATTATTATTGGTGTTATTAATTCGTTCATTATTAATTACTATTATTATTTTATTAATTTTTAATCATTATTATTACTAGTAGACCCATATTTTCTGCGGATTGATGCATTGAGCACATCTTTGATTATAATTTCATATCATAATAAAAAATTTAATAAGATTTTAGGTATTGATTTTATAAATGATCCAAATCTAGTTGGTTTTATAGTCTAAATGAGATAATTGGTTTACTTACACTTAATATTTATATCTCATTTGTTTATCTATTAATTCTCAAACATAATTCACATTAGAGTTTTCCTCTCGTCTTACTCTCTCATTTGAAAACATATTTCTAGTTATAAATAATTTTAAAAATATTTTAATTTTTTCGGATAAATTCTAAAATTTATTCAATTTAAGCTTAAATTTTCTTATTGAATTTGAAATCTTGACTGTGACTGCGCAAGAGCTAATAATCATAGTTTGCATCATGAAACACAACAAATAAAAAAATTGTAAAAAACTTATAGAAATAACAAATAACAATATATCTAAAAATTAAAAATTTGGCTAGTTTTTGTCTACAACTGCTATTTATGTCTCTTATTTTAATAGGTTTTTTATTTTATTTTATATGTTACTGATTAATTATAGATATTAGATACCACATATGTTTTTTTTTCATTTTGATGAGACTTATTTTTATAATTTATTAATAAAAAATTAAATTATTATTTGATTAAATTAATATGTTTCTTATTTTAATAGGATATTTCATATTTTAATTTTACAATATATTTTTATATTGCAATAAGTTTCTTATTTTAAAAATTTATTATTTTAATTTTATAATAAAAATTAATTTTAAAAATATTTTAGTTTTATAATTTTATAATAAAAAATTAATTTTAAAAATATTTTAATTTTATAATTTAATAATAAAAAATAATTGTAAAGATTATGTGTCACATATTAAATTAATAGGTTTTTTATTTTAAAAAAGATTATGTTTTTATTTTATAATAGGTTTCTTATTTATTATTAATTAATTAATTAAATTAATAAGTTTCTTATTTTAATTAGATGTTATATTTTTATATTGTAATAGATTTTTTATTTTAATTATACAATTTAATACTAAATTATAAAGATATTTTAATATTATAATTTAATAATAAATAGGATATTTATTTTTATATTGCAATAGGTTTTTTATTTTAATAATTTATTATTTTAATTTTATAATTTTAAAATAAAAAATAATTTTAGAAATATTTTAATTTTATAATTTTATAATAAAAATTATTGCGGAGATTAGGTGGCACATATTAAATTAATAGATTTCTTAATTTAATATGAGATTATATTTTTATTTTATTATAGGTTTCTAATTTTAATTTTTAATAATAAAATTAATTTGAAGATATTTTAATTTTAAAATTTAATGTATTCTTATTGTAATGGTTTCTTATTTAATATAATTTATAATGAACCGCCACGAGGCGCGATAGGGAGACTTAAAAATAATTAACTTATATACACACACAAAATTATATAAAATTATAATATGTATTTTTATTGTAATGGTTTTTTTAATACAAAATTAGCTGTAAAGTTATTTTAATTTTATAATTTAATAATAAAAAAGTAATTGTATAGGTTAATTTTAGAGATTAAGTGCCAATGTTTTTTATTTTAATGAGAGATTATAATATATTTTCTTATTATAATATGTTTATTTTATAATTTTATAATAATAAATTAAAATATTAATTAAATTAATAGGTTTCTTACTTTAATATGAGATTATGTTTTTATGTTGTAATAGATTTCTTATTTTAATAATTTATTATTTTAATTTTATAATTTAATAATAAAAAATAATTATAGATATATTTTAATTTAATAATTTAATAATAAAAATGAATTGTATATATTAGGTTAATTGTAGATAATTCAATAGTATTTTTTATTTTAATAAGATAGTTTAATATATTTTCTTCTTATAATAGAATTCTTATAAAATTATAATATGTATTTTTATTGTAATATGATTTTTATATAATAGATTTATTAATTAAATTTTATAACTTTAATATGAAGACGGCAGATGGCTCGATGAGGAGGCATAAAAAATTAATTATAGATATAAGGTTAGTTGTAAATAATTTTATAGGTGCTTAAAATTGGCCCCAAGTGACACATGTCAACACGCAAGGAAACCCTTCTCACACACCCCTCCTTAATAGAACTGTTGCAGATAGTTGTAACCTCACTAGGAGTGCGATACATGTTGGATTACTTTTATATTAAGGAAATGATATCAGAATAACATATTTCAAAAATCCAGGAAGACCCGGAAGAATGTTTCTTCGAGGTAGCATCACTTCGAATTCCAGAAGGACCGGAAACAACTCTTATGATTAAAAAATTGATCTCCGAAATAGTATTACACAAAAACTTAGATAGCACACCGGAAATATTTGACATATGAGATAGAACGCTCCCAATTACTCTGGAATACTTCGGAACCGGAATGATCCAGAAGATCATTCCGGAATAACCTATAATACGCCAAAGGACATGATTTCACCCACTCTACCCAGCATCAATCATGATGCATGTATATCTATGCCTGATATTTCTATGATAAATATCTATGCCCGAGATTAACAAGCCGTAATAGTAATCTGTTTACCTCAGCGTGATGAATTAATTAAACATGCAACATGTATATTGCCACCTAATGTTTCAGGATATATCATAATAAAGTAAATCATGCAGATTAATAAGCCATCATATCGCTGACACCTCCAGCTAAAATTCTCTTATATAAACCAATAAACGTAAAGATAAAATTAGACTTTTTTTGGAAGACCAAAAAATGAATATAAAAAAAGAAGAAAGAAAGAATTAGAATAAAAAGAAAGAACTAATAAGGAATTATTGTGCGAAGGCCCAAAGAAAAAGAAAAATGACTTTAGTATCAAGCCCAAAAATAAAAATCGAATTGTGACCAAACCAAGCACAAAGAACTGAGGTTTCTTTTTTTTTTTTTTTTTGCATAATATCACTTTTCACACACACAAATTTAATAGTTTTTTTTTAATAGGATAATCTAATATATAAATACTTATTATAATATAATTCTTATAAAATTATAACATATATTTTTATTGTAATATGATTTTTATATAATAGATTTATTAATTTAGTAAAATTATAATATAATTCTTATAAAATTATGTTTTTATACCTTACTAAATTCCAAATCCCTAAAACCTTACTAAATTCCAAATTCCTAAACTTTTAGGGCTACTGTCGATTCCTCCTTCTTCTTTAATTGATTTATGCAAGTGTTTGAGTTTTGCAGGTTGGTGACCTAATCGGTTGACCACAGACACCAGAGCTTGAGGAGCCGGATAGCAGCGTTGCAGTCAGCCAGTCACCAGGTCTTGGGCTTATGAGAGTCGAGTCGTTTGTATAAGTCTAGTAGTAAAAAGTTTGAGTTGTATAAGTTTAATTGTAAAAGTTTTTGTTTGTATGCATTTTCGGGCATGGAGCCCAATGGTATTATGTCTTGAGTTTATTATTTTAGTGTTATATCATGTGTTGGGCCCTATACGTTGTATGGAGGTGCTGAACTTTGATCCAGCATGCATGACTTTCAGCAGAATCATGTCGAAATTTCAGCAGAATCATGCCGAAATTTCAGCAGAATAAGAGGCTTATAGAGGCAGGATTAGCTTGTCTCCTGCCGGTAGCATCCTGGCTTAGGCGAGATGTTTTTATTTTTTTTGTAACCGTTGGAAACCCGCAGCCAAACCAGGCTCCATGGACTCGACCGCGACAATTAGATCTTAAGTCATTTGCCACCAAATCACATGAGATCCATTATATATATATATATATATATGGGCATGTCTATGATACCCAAGGGTATCACATACCCTTGGTATCAAAGTTGCATGTTCAATGAAATTTTGAGCATTGAACATGCAGCATTGAACATTCAACTTTGAGCATTAAAATGCAAATTTTATCAATAAACATGAAATTTCATAAAATATGAAATCAGTTGCATGTTTATTAGTAGAAGTTGCATGTTCAATGCTCAAAGTTGCATTGAACATGCAACTTTGAACCCAAGTGTATTTGATACCCTTGGGTATCATAGCATTATATATATATATATATATATATAATGGGCTGTTAATTTTCTAGTATTAATAAATCGAAAGCTAATGACTTTCGTGTAATACTTAAATGTCTTTTAAGTTTGCATCCGGTACATTTCTTTGTTGAGTTGAGATGGCGATGGCGAATTGGCGATGGCTAGTGCATGCATTGGTCTTGAGCTTACTCCAGTTATAATTTGAGAAAATGTGGTCATACTTCTGAATTATCTTTTGCAATACCGTGTTATTGTTGTATTTGTAGGATGTGCCGATTATTCAATCAGCTATATTATGAATATGTCCTGGCAAGTTCAGTAATATGTATAGTGTAGTTTATGAGTGTGGATTTCGAAATTAACTTTTGTCTGTGTGCTGTGTGCGTGCATCACCTGCCTGGCTGCCTATGTTTACTTCCCAGTTTAGTTGATACTTGATTTTAGGACAATGTCTATTTTGTGATGTTGACTATTCTGGCAACATAGTTATATCTAGGTGGATTATTAATTGAAAAGTTCCTTGTAGTTGTTTAAGTTATACTTTTTCTTTCTTAAGTCATACAATAGCGTCAAAAGATTCATGTATTTGACCCCACCTAATGGGAAAAGACTTTGTTTGGTTTGGTTTGGTTGCTTAATTTTCACGGTGTGTGATTTTTGGATGTATGCAGGTTACACCAGCAGAAGTAACAGCCATTATGAATGACTTTGCGGAACCTGGGACTCTTGCACCAACTGGTTTACACCTTGGTGGTGTGAAGTATATGGTGATCCAAGGTGAACCAGGGGCCGTCATACGAGGAAAGAAGGTGAGACTACGACTATGGACTATGGTATCACGTTCTTTTACATTTACTGATGCACCTGCTATTGTGGTATCATGCCTTTCAAAGAAACATTTACTTTTAAGAATTTCTTAAATCTTCTTATATGGGTCTAAGCTAAAGTTAATAATTTATTTTATACATACTTTTAATCTCATGAAGAACTGCTGTTTATGATGTTCATTCAAAGTTAGATCTTTTTTATGGTTAAAATCACTTTGGTTATCCTGCATCATGGTAGTTTTGAGTAGTTTATGTAATAGCTTAAGCTATGGGAAACTGAGATTGTGTGGTATTATTTGACCGACTGATTCTTTAAGGATTATGAAATTGCAGTTGGTCTATGCAAGTTTTTGGCCTTGAAAACAGAATGGTGCTGGGTATATCATATTTTGCTTGTCAACTTTCGGGAGAGTGAAGTCACGGGAATCAAACAGCTTTTCTTTTTTTATTGGAAAGAGGAAACAACTCAATTTATGGGGTTATATGGCTCTGCTTGTACATAATTGATCAATAACATGATACATTTTACTTGTGTTTTAGTTTCAGTTAGTTAATTGAATGAACATGTATTTCAGGGCTCTGGTGGTGTTACAGTGAAGAAGACCAATCTGTCCTTCATAATTGGTATATATGATGAGCTTATGACTCCTGGTCAGTGCAACATGATTGTGGAAAGGCTGGGCGATTATCTAATTGATCAGGGTTTTTAATTGCTCAATCATGTTATTAATTTGCTTAATTATGTTATTGATCAAGTGTTTAGGGGTTTTGAGCATGGTTTATCATCATTGTATCAAACATGTATCCTTATTCCTTAGGGGGCTTAGTGGTAAGAGTGAAGTTTAGTTAGTGGTATATATTTGTTTTCTTCTGACTAAGGGTGAGTTTGAGAGTGTTTTTTTTTTTTAAGAAAACAATCAATGTTTGGTTGCCAATTGTAAGAAGTATTTATGAAGTGATTTTGATGCTGTCTGGTGTTGGATACTGAAAATTCGAGGTTATCCTAGGTTCTGACCCTATGCGGAATTACAAACAATAAGCAGGACAAGTCCTGTTACTGCTACTATGGAATTGCAACAGGCAATTTAACAATTCAACCAACAAAAATAATAAGCTGCAAATGTAAAAACAATAACAATAATTAAAGCAGCAATTATAATCAAACCACACAAAATCAACACAAGTAATTTTGGTGACGAAGTGGAAAACTCGTTAGAGTAAAAAACCACTCCGGGTATATCGGCTACCAGCCCAATCCACTATATCGAGAAAAACTTACAGCGATGGTCAAGACCTAAGGTGGCAATTCCACCGACTCAAGTACCTCTATACTGCAAGAACTCAAGGCAACTCCTCAAGCCCGTGACCCACGGTTTTCTTCAGAACCTCTGAAGTCTCTGAGTAGATTGTATCACCTCTGAACGCCGGAACTCCGACTACCAAACTTCCTCCTATAGAACTCTAAAGGATTAGGGATTTTGGGTTAGGTTGTGTTGAAGGTTTATCAAAGAATGGATTTCACCATTAACAAAGAAGACATGAGATTCAAAGAGTCTTCAAGGTGAATCAAAGAGAGTTGAAAGCTTTGAGAGTATTTGGCTCAAGTGAAATATGCTTCAACTCATGAGAATGGCGGCTAAGGGTTATATTTATAGGTAGGGTGAAAACCTAGGGTTTTGCAGGCCAAAAACGCGTTCAGATCGCAGTCGCGTTCGAACGCTTACTAGAACGCTACACGAACGCGCCCTTTCTGTGAAGACTCGTTCGAACGTCAATCGAACGCACACGAACGTGAACTCTCTGGAATGATCTCGTTCGAACCCAACAAGAACGAGACTCGAACATTTGCTCTCTGGAATTCCCGTTCGAACCCAATAAAGAACGTGCCACTAACTCCACACGTTCGAACCCAATTACGAACGCAGCACCAACGCCACTCGTTCGAACACTGCAACGAACGCACCACGAACGCATGTCTGATGCACAGCAGCCAAAACCCAGTCCAATTGCACAAAGATCTTCACGACTATTACAACTCAATTGAACTTATTTTGTCACGGACACATGCCAATAAAAATGGAACTCACAATCTCCCTCTTTGGCATTCCGTGACAAAACACTACCTAATACAAAGACTACGGTAATAGATCCAAAAAGAAAATAGTCAACTGTCAACCATCAAAACAGTGACTTATTACAAATGGACTCGATCTAACACCTAACAAAGTAGTCTTGAAATTAATGCCACCGCAGCAACATACCTGCTACCTGAAACATCCACAAACAACAATATACCGTGAAAAGCATTGGGATGATCAAATAGAACATAAAGCGGGTAAAAATCTCATACATGTACAAGTAGAAATCCTTCTCCCCCTTAATCTTAACTCCCCTTAAAACGGAGATATCTAAAGGATATTCTACGACTCTCCTCCTATATATTAAGACTCTCCCCCTTAATATATTACTCTCCCCCTTTTTGTCACGAAAAGACAAAGGGTAAAAGAAACAGGAAAAATAACAGGAGAACAGGAGAAAACACATGTAAGAGCATAAACAAACAGGATTACTCCCCCTCACTAACAGGTACATACAGTTAGCAAAAATCACTACGGGAAGTAAACCACAACTCAGAAAAGAGCACAGGAAAGAAAAAATTGGTATGCAATAACATGAAGCACACACAAGCACATACTGAGATAAATAAAAATCCTGTCAAAAACTGACTGAAACAACATTTCAAGCTGATACAATGATACCCAGTCAGTATTCAGTGTTTTGACATGAAACAATATGCATCATTTTAAAAGTGGCTAAATATAACACTTATGCATATGACATAAACACCAAAGCATATAAGGCACTTGCGTGGAAAAAGTGCACAACAAATCAAGGCTTAAGACCTTATTTTATGAGCTGGACACAGCCAAAGAAATCCATCTCTAAACATACCAAGTCCACAAAATATGTGTTCA
>SKCR01005390.1:0-26164 GCA_019454045.1 Zanthoxylum bungeanum | reverse complement strand
TGAGGTCTCTAGAGGGAGTAATTAGTTGTTGTTGATCATTGCACCAGAAGGGGAATCTTCCATTTCCATTTTAAGTTTTAAAGTTTAAAATGAAAATAGGTTAAAATCGGGGGTGAATTTCATAAATCGAAGGTCACCGTTACGTCCAGAATGGTCGAAAATGATGGATTAGACACTTCATTGGTCCAAATCCGACTCAGAGACTGATTTGTAAATTTCTAAAAACTTATGAGACTAAACTGTAAATTTCATAGACTTCATGGGGCTCAATGAAATTTACCATGGTTACTAACGTGGCTGACACGTGGCGGATGACGTGTCGATGACGTGGCTGCTGACTATGTGATGACGTGTTGCTGATTGGACACTGACTGATGTTGACGTGGCGTGATGTGGCGTTGACGTGGATGCAATGTGGTCGTCTTCAACCTGCGTCTGGCACGTGTGGCACGTACCGCGACTGGTCTTCACTCGCCGACGCGTGCGACGTGTCTGGACGTCGGTTTTATCATCGAAAAATAATACCTGCTCGTCTCGACGTGAACTAGCTGATGGTGTGGTCAAAAATAATTTTTGACAACTTTTCCGATACACGAATTTTCCGAACCGAGTTTCGTTCTTCTGTTTTACGACCCCAAAGTAGAACCAAAGCTCCTGATACCACTTGTTGTGATTCTCTGATCTCTCTAGAGTGTATTTGAAGGAAAACCCGAAACTCTATTACTTACAAGAATATAATACAAAATGTTTAAACTTTATAAAAAAAACCTTCGCTCTCTAACGCTCTCAAAACTTTCTACACTTGAAGCTTTTGTATTTTTGGGATGATTGAGCTCTCAAATGAGTTCTCAATTTATAGTGAAACTTAAGCTCACTATTCCAACAAACTCAATTAATGCTCGTAAAGCTATTTTGGTGTTTTTCATAATTTTCAACAAAGGTGGTGCACCATTGTCAAAAGTGTGATCTAACTTTGACAATGGTGCATGATGATGTAGCTGGACATATCAGTTTTTTGGTTACGGGTTTAACACCAATAATGAAATTCAGATATTATAAATTTATCAAATACATAAATTGTAAATAAGAATTTGAATATGGACCAAAGTAGGAGTGGCAAAAGCCCGGGCCTTAATGTTGTTGGGCCGGGCTCGGGTATGGCCGATCTTTTTAAAAAATGATTTTTTTAAAAAAAACAACTAATTTTTTGAATTTTTTAATATTTAAAAATGAACAAAAATTAAGAAATTCAATGTTTTAGTGTCTTTTTATATTGGACCTTAAAAATTTAATTACAAACGTATGTATTTATAATTAAAAATAATTTATATAATTAAAAAAATATTTGTTATTTATAAAAATCGAACACGGACCAGGCTTAGATTTTTTTGTCTAAACCTGACCCAATTCCGATCCTTAAAAATTTACCTTCGGATCAAGCAGAATTCGGGCTTTTCTGCCACCCTTAGACTAGAGTCTTATTGCCCCTTGTATAATTACATAATAATGTCTGAAGAAACAGATAGTTAGGGTGCCAAACACTTGTGTTTTCATGTTCAATGAAGAATGGGGACGTTGCACTAAACAACGTTATATCGTAAATATACCCCCATATACAATGATTACCGTACGTCATTATTAGTAAAGTCCACAACCACACTACTTTGAAAAATCTTAAGTTTTGGATTTTTTGTCTTAATTAGTGACCCTTCAAGTACTCTAACACTGATTCAGTAATGGAAATTAAGGGTGTAATGAAAAATTAGGAATGCTGTATTATATTTATATATAAAGAGAGTTGATCAAATATAAATCGTCTTGATATAATAATAATTAGATGTACGAGATAATATATGGTTTGTATTTCATCAGTATGGGTATTTTGCCCACCTTCACCTTTAATAGTGGGTGACATAATAGAAGTCACATGGACATGGACCAGAATGTGAAAATATGATGTTATCTTGTCTTGTCATACAAACAACTTTTTAATAAAACCCTAATTATTCAGTCACCCACAATCACTGCCTTCAACATTTCATGCGCAATGCTACCTTTGACTTCACCACCCATGCACTCTTTAAACTCCTGATCATCAGGAGACAAAAGTGAAGGCGCCTATGTCAAAATTGACTCCGAGAGAAACTCCAATACATGCTTTTCAGTTCCTCCTAGGATTCCTTTAGTTAATTATCTGTACCTTCAATGTGTGAGATGTAAGTCCATGTCATTTGACCAAGATACTCATACTATATATAGTAGGTTTTGGATTCAATTCTTTGTAGTGGTGTGAGTGAATAAAAAATTCATGTATAACTAGTCTTTAGATCTTATTCTATTAGCATACAGGTTTTATTCTCACCGCCTTAGGTCTTGTTCTCATAGCATCTATGGTTCTATCGAAAGACAAGCCTTGTTCTTATCCTTTTTAGGGCCTAATCAATGGTAACTCGTCAAGTGAAAGCTAAAAAGCACAATGAGTATGTTGTTGGAAAAAATCCCATTTGTTTGAATAGTTATAAACAATCTGCTCATATGAATAACATGCAGTGAATGTATCTGAAAACTAGAGAGAGTTTCTAAAGTCTGGCTTGCTTCTCATTTTTTTTTTCTTTGGCCATGCGTTGCCTGCACTCTCTCATTTTTCTAGCAGGTAATATGCATTTACTTGTGTTTTTTATCAATCCATATTTGAGAGGTCATCTTAATTAGGTTATCAAGTTCTTGATAGCTCACTTATCTCACTCTTTAAAGATGTTTAAAGCTTAACTAATTTTATGGAATTATAAGAAGTTAAGAATTGCCATTTTTCTTCTGTATAGCTACTTTATTTCATATTCTTCCAGCTGATTAGAGTAAGGAATTAGGTTTTCTTCCTTTTGACGACCATTTTCTTGTTTACTTTTGTATGAAGTATTAACACTTTGTTGTTCTTTAAGTCATGTTTAATGCTCGATGAATAATATGGGTATTGATTTTGTGTAGCCATACACTTTTTTCTACTTTTGCTTGAAAAATCTTGGGTGCTACGTACATCCTTCTATTGAATTCACGCCATGCGTGTATTTACTTAATGGATATGTGTAAAAGGGGAAACTTGTTGTAGCTTTCAAATAAAATCAAAAACTTAATGATTTACAAACTAACAGTCCGAAGAATTAATTTCTTACTTCTTTTGGTGGCAATTCCAATCCTGATCTGGCTTATTGAATCAAATATTTGTTTGTCCTACGCTTTAAAAAGAAAATATGAAGTGCATGTATCTTAGCCACATACTTCACAGCAAGCATTTACTACATTACCATTAATGATCTATCTACTGCACAATTTGTAAAAGTTTATATCATGTTACCGTCATACGTGGTCAATGACATAATATCATACATAAAAGAAAAAATCTAACTGAAATTTGGATTACATAGCTTGATGGTATCTCCAATAATACACTTGAAACATTAATTGCGACTCGAACTTTGGCGGTGGCAGCCATGTAGATGTTTGGATTGCATTCGAGGTACCATCAAATGGGTCGAGCTGAACGGCCACATAGCAGATACTTATGTGGAAGATACCTAAAATGAATAAAATCCTTCCACACATATCATTTCAAATTTGATTTCATTAATTTTCCTTTTGATGTTTTTTACTTCAATTCAAAAAAAATGCTGCAACTTCATATCTTACAACAACTTAACACTCGGCTCCACATTCAACCACCAACATTATTTAAAGTTAACACTAGCTTAATTATAAATATTAACTTACTACTAGGACAAGTTATAATATTGTTTAGTTTTATTATGTACACCAATTTATATCATGAGTACTTCAATTTCTTACCTCTGAAACTGAATGCCCTATAACCAGTATACATTCTCTGAAATTTACTATGATGTTGAGGTTGAGGCATTTTCCGGCATCATTTCTTGCTTGTTCAGTTGTCTCACAAGTACATTTGTGTGATCATTTGCCCTTAAGATGTTGTTATTAGCAGCATTTGAATCCTCTTGGCTGAGCTGAGAAGCAACAAACTTGTCGAGAACTCGCCAATCTGTTGTGATCTGCTCATTGTTGGTATAATCTCTGCCGAGAAATTGAAAGTTTTGTTGCAAATGTTGTTCTCGTGTAAGAGATGAAGCAGCAGCCAAAGGATTGCAGTTTACATTTTCAACTGTTTGTATAATAAGCTTTGGGCTCTGATCTAGAAGTGGGAGCTGCTGGAGGAAGTGTACTTCATGGGGAACTTGGTAATTCTGCAAATGATGATGATCTAGTTCTTTCTTGCAGCCATAAGGGAGAAGGTCATTTGATAAATTTTTTGTATGTTGGGAATTTGGGTTTGGTGAATAATATTCAAAGTCTTGCATGAATGAGAGTTGATGATCATCATACCAGCAGGGAGATTCATGCTCACTCGCTTTCATCATTGTAGTTAGTCTCTTCTTGAACACTCTACACACAACCCAACCTTCTTCCTGTTTCAATTCACACATATATTTTATTAATCAGCAATTGTTTTCCTTTCTGTCCTTCGAATTTATTTTTTTTATCACTTGGATTGCGATAAATAGTAACAAAAAACACATTATAAAAGGTAAATATGACATTTTTGCAAACAAAATTGACTACATGAAATATGACAATAATCGGAAGTCAATAAATGAGCGATTTCCGATTAATTATAAATAAAGGAGGATTAATCGAGAAGGGTAAAGGTGATAGTTTACATGTTTGAGAATAAAAAAAAAAAAAAAAATCAAAACTCATTCTCATGATCCTTCAAATTCATTAAAAATCATTTATTTATAATTAAAAAAAAATTAAAAAATTGAATAATCTTTAGTTAAATCAATATGAATATGGATCATTTTGATATAAATAGAAAAATTTATCATTATTTAAGAAAATATAATAAATGAAGAATATTAACATTATTATTTCGGTAATAATTCTTTTAAATCGAAGCGTATTCTCACTATTTTTCATCATTTCTAACATAATCATTCTCTTTTTCATACACAAGACATCAATCAACTCCCAAAAAATATTGAAAAATTAAAATAGACTAAAAAATTAAAATCGGGTGATTTTTGGGAATCAAAAATTGAAAATCAGCCTACTAAGTCAAAATCGGTTAGATCAAATCGCTCAAATAGAGATTTGCAGTTAAGTGCTGAATAACCTGAAAAACTTGTAGGATAAAACTAGTTAATTTATTTGTTAATTTACCCTTCAACATATGTTTCTATATTATCACCAAAGATGAATTGATGTATTAAATTTTTTAGGAACCAAATTAAGTGTCATTCTTCTAATAAATAAATACGAAGACTATAAATACTTACTTGGGGAGTTCCATTTTCATCAGTTTCAAGGCGGTACTCATGCATAATCCAGTCTGATTTTAGTCCATTGGGAGCACGGCCTTTGTAAAAGACTAAAGTCTTCCTCATTCCGATCAAGTCATGCTTAGAATAAATAGCCTTGTCTCTACCAGTTGCTTTCCAAAATCCTGCAGCTGTGGCTCTATTTGTGCGAGTCCCAGTTGGATACTTCTTATCTTTATGGCTAAAGAAGTACCATTCACTTTGCTCTTCAATTCCTAAACTGCATAGCTCTATTCATAAAATTTCACACATGAAGAAATTGTAAGTAATATATGATATGATTCCATCAATTTTTTTTTTTATAAGTTTAAGGAAGATCTATATCTATTCCTTATATATATATATATATATCATACATTATATTATTTCGCATTACAAATTAAGAGGAAGAGAATTTGAAAGAATCTATCGCTTTTATAAAAATTAGTTTTCAGCTTGGAACACACAATTTATTAAGTTCTAATAAAACTCGTAGGCTGATAGAACTATATTTGAAGGCTGCGAGAACGGGACAAGAAGATGGTGAGAACAAGGCTCGTATGCTAATAGAATCAGGCCTGAATACTAATAATTACATGAATTCTTTATTTACTTACATCACTATTATGAATCGAACTCAAAGTCTATTATATGAAGTATGAGTGTCTTGAATTCAATAAAATTGATTAATGTAAGAATTTTCAATTGCATTATACCTTGAAGATCCCAAGGCTCAATTTTGTAAAGGTCTACATCTTTAATGACATCGAGGTCAATCATTCTTGAAGTGACTTTTTTTCTAAGGTAATAATCAACAAGTTCTTCATCAGTCGGATGGAACCGAAAGCCAGGGGGAACATGTGAAAATGCATTCATTTTCTCCTCTTGATCACTTCTTGAGTCCTGCAATTAATGAATAATCAAACTATAATGATTTTAATTAAATACATAATAGTAGAAGTTCTAAATAAAATCATTTTTCTTTGATTAGTCACTGCATTCATTGCATTAAATACATAAATACCCAAAAGATAATTTAAATACATAAATACCCAAGTAATTGCAGAATTTAATATGTAAAGACTCTAAATAGTTTATACACTGCATTCATTGCATTAAATATGCTGCCTTACTATAACAAAGAATAGCACCAAAATTCAAGAAGATTAAATGAAGCTGAACCAGAACACATATCATGAAGTGGTTTACATATTGATTTGTTATATAGTTGCACAATATTTTAGAAGTTTGAAGAGCATATATGCAGAACACAGCAGCTAGCTAGATGACCAACGTTATTTATGTATATATGAAAATTTATGTTTCTAGAATTAAGACTAAGATTTTAAGAAAAGAAAAAAGAATATATCATTTGAGCACATGATATTTATTTGTCCCTTAGGTTCTCTTAAGGACCTAAAAGTGGAAGATGAAGATATCAATTGTGAACGTGATAATGAAATTGGGGAAAATAATAACATGAATGATTCAACTAGATGAATATTTCATTTTAATTAAAGGGGAAACAAAAAAAAGATAGCTCTTTTAATAATTAAGTTTCTGTTACATTACAAAAGATCATTTATGGGAGAAAATTAATTGTATACCTTATATTTTGATTATGAATTTTATTAATAAGAATTAAATTCGTCCTCAAAATAATTGTTGGTTAACTATACAATAAATTTATCTAGATTGCAATATAAAAATTATAGCAAGTTTCAAACACAAAGATCCGACATAATAAAAAACATAATAAACAACAGCATCATTAACATAAAAAAAAATAATAATAATAAAGAAGAAGAAGATCAAGAAGAGAGAGCTCATCAACCAAGCAGCCAAGATCTCTAGCTAGCCCTTGTAACACCACAGATCTGGGCTGATTGAATCTTCTTCTCCAAGTATCAAAATAATCTTCTAGTTTCCAAATTTGAGATACCCACTTCACTAGATCTTGATGAGGGCAAGAATCAATACAATAAGGAATTAAAAAAAAATTGTATTCTTGGGAATTGAAATCACAACACGACAACTATTGTGGAGTGCTTGTCGGATTGAACAGATCCCGAGGGAGGAGAATGTGAGAGTAGATAGGGTTAAATAGGAAGGAGGGGAGAGAGAGAGAGAAACCCTAATGATATGAAATAATTATTATCAGGGTATCAATGACTTATTAGTTGCTTAACATTTCTATCAATATCATAAGCTCTCATTGTCTCTCTCTCTCTCTCTCACTGTCATTTTAGAGCTAAATTGGTGCATGAGCTTTGGGAGGGAAAAAAGGTGGCGCAAAATAGGGCAGCAAGGTTATAAGCTTAAAGCTTCTTCTTACTGCCAACTCTACCAGCAACTGAAAGAGACACAACACAAGAGTTTATGTTTGTATTTGTTATCAATGAGGGGAAAAAAACAAACGGTGAAGTCAGCCAGAGGAAGGTCTCCAAGGAACCCAAAAAGGGTTAATGAAAAAATGGGTGATATTGGTGGTGACGTAACGGAACAGCCACCGGCTAGCCAAAATGTTATTAAAAGTTTACCACGCACACATTCCGCAGGGAAAGTCTACACATATGATTGGTTGGGTCTCCAAATTTAATTTAAAATTATGACTCTTAAATGAAATTCTAATTTTTAAATATATAATATATATTTTATATTTTTTTTAATTTAATAGAGGTTTTATTTTAAATACTCAAGTAAAATTTCTAAAATTTATGATAACAGAGGACCGCACTTTTGACACTGAATCTTGTTTCTCTATCACTGAAAGTGGGAGGTGGTGGCCCCTAAAAGCCCTAAATCCATTTCTAGTCCCTACCCTTTTCTTTGGAAGTCTTTTTAACTGCTGAAATAAAATCAATATATATGATGATGTTGGAGTGAGGATGTTTGGTGTGGCCATATCTTATTACCTTTAGTTTAAATGTCATTTCTCTAGATTTGAGAAAGTTGTTACTTGCATCAAATTCAACAATCTCATAATTAATCCATGTCCTTGTCTTATATGTGGTATAAGATCTTGCATATTTTCAATTTTTTTTTTTTCTAATTTGAGGTTTCTAAGAATGCAAATATCTCAACAAATATCCTAATTAATTAGGCTATGTAGTCACTCAAGAATGTTCATATTACCATTTAGTTGTAGCAGTATGAATGTAAATGAACAATTTATCAAACAAAAAGTTCATGACATAATTTTTAATTAAAAACTAGAATTAAGATTGAGGATTGTTTTAAACTTAAATTTTATTGTCCAGTAATTATTATCGGTAAATGTTAGATTTTTTTTTTATTAATATGATATTGCATTCACCGAGTTGCGTAATCCAAAACAATAATTTGTTATAAAATTTAATTTTCACAAACAAGGTAAATACTAGTGATTTTAACGGGATTTATATTAAAATAATTTCCTTAATAAAATAAATTTTTCACACATATTTCGGGAAGGCGATTGCCATGTCAACTGCAATCATCTTTATTGTTAACTATTCCCTTGATATGGAGCTCATATATATGCATTGTCTCAATACATACTTCACACAGTAACATAATTTGCAACAAAATATGTGTGAAAAACATGATCGAAACCTTGGGCATTTTTGTAACATCACCTTGATAAGACTGCCTGTGAAGCTAGCATCCTCTATTAACTACCACGTTAATATTCTTCCACAATTACCCCTCATTCATGAAACTGTAATCCTAATAGCCTATGATATGGATATTATACAACTTCTCGGTTTTGCTTCAACTCCACTAACAACACCCATTATTAATGACACCATTTTTTTTTTATAGCTCAAGCCCCGTCGCAACCGAAAATTATATTATGTGCCTGATGTATATGCCATCTCTTTCACAACAGGTGGGCCCCATAATTATATGGGGCCCGCCTATTGTGAGAGAGATGACATATACACCCGGCACATGATATACCACCTCAGTCCCAACAGCTCCTTCGTTTTTTTTACTTTATAAAAGATGTCGCTAGTGGGCCCCTGTCCAAGTGAGCCCCACCAACCAACTTGTGATTATCAAGAAATGGACAGTCCAAAAAGTATTGGACTTAGCCGGCTTATTCAGCTCTCTCAGCCGGCTGAGGCGAGCTGGAAAAGGTGGTGGAATGCGGGTCCCACACCTGAAAATCAGTGATGATGACCCCTGAGTAACTGTATATAGCGGCTGGCGGTCCGGCGTGGGCTAGCCACTATCATTAGGCTCGCAACTTGATGTGGTGATTTCGGGGGTTTTGGCTGAGTTGTACCTGTGGGTCCCGCCTCGTGCTGGATCCCACTCTCCTCTGCAAGTGGGTAGCACTCCAAGATCTAAACTGTCTATGCGCGTGGTCCTCACTGCTTAACGCATCAAACGTGTTTCACAAGTTTTTATCTTCTCTCCATTTTCCGGCCCTATAATAAAAATCAGGTTCAAATTTGGATTCGAACCGGACTTTCAACTAAAAAAAAAACATATATATATTAATATGTTTGTAGTATTTTTATTTGTTTTGTAGCATTTAAATTATTAATTTATCTATGAAAATTGTGATTTATTTATGAATTGTCTTTACATATAATGTGAATATATTTTGTATTTGTATGCTTTTAATCTTTTTTTAATTTTTTTTAAAAATTCGGGCCAGAAAAAAACTCGGACACGAGCCCGGACCGACACGGAAGACACCCGAGCCGGGCTTTTCCTAAGCCGGGCCCGTTGCACCCTGATCCATTTTTCACCACGGGAAAAATACAAGTACATTATTATTGGGAACCATTTTTATTTGAAAAATCATACTGACACGGAAAAATAATATAGATATTTATGTGTTATTAAAAAATAGAGAAAAAGAATTAAATTAATGATATAAATCTAACCATATAAGTATTTTTGATTAAATTTGTGTCAATTATCTGTTTGCATAACATTTTGCTTTTTATTTATTTCGAATCAAGAAAAGTAACTATATTTTTACTTGAATCTATTTATGTATGATATAAAATATTTTTTCTTTTAAATTCAATATAACATTTCCATAAATTCATATTTATAATCATATATTTATGGGGATGCAAATTATATGAGTTTGGGGAGAAAAATCCTACAAGTTAAGTTCAAGTGTAGTTTGGTTCCGAATTAACACCGGAGCTGTCTGGAATTTTCGATTTCAAGAACTAGCGATTCCGGTTCTAGTGAAGTATGAAATATAATCATCAAGATTTTTTATTATATTAATATTTTTATAGTAATATTTTTTAATTTAATTTAAATTAATTAATTTTAATTTCAATTTTATTAATTTTCTTTTTTTATTAATCTGGTTCGGAACTGAAACCGTAATTTTATGGTTCGGTTCCGATTTCTCTTTTTGAGGAACCAGAATCGTCAGTCTAGGAACCGCGGGCGTGCCTACTATGGGTCTTTAATTTTTTATAATTACCCATTAAGTTCATTTTTTTTCAACTGTAAAAAAAATAAAATAAAATAAAATATTTCATTACGTACTATTAATGTTAGAATGGTAATATAGATGACAATCGGGACGTCTATCTCGGTCTTATTCTGATTGTGATTTGGGATGAAAAAATTATATTAGATGCTGATCGATTTTTTGGATAGAAATAAAAAATTATCCTGAATGGTGAATTTTTATTAAAGACTATTTTCATCACAAATCTCATACCGTTCAATATGAGATCTCAAAGCCTATTTAGGATTTTGAATTTTCTGCCAATCCTGAACAACATGGACCTAATAGGTAATTATGAAAAAAATTGAGACCTAATGAATAATTATAAAAAAATTATGGACCTAGAGATTACTCTCCCTATATTTTGTGGAAATTATCTAAATATCTCAATCCCAAAGCAAATTGGATTCCCATTATATAAATTGAAAATTAGAATTGACAAATAAACCGAATTTGAAAAAGCCTAGCCACAATTTCAGTGTCATTTATTTAAGTTTGAGCTTGAAAAAAATACTATAAGAGCATCAATTCAAAAATTTGAAAAATTAGATTTTTCTATAATCTTAAATTTTTTAACAAACAACACTTGAATTGAGGCTTATTTTTCTAAACACACCCATTTGCTATCCATATTCAAAATGATCCGTGTATATTTATAGGAAATGAAAGAATGTGTTCTTTAATGAGAAATGACACGACCCTTTGGTTTTAAAGGGTTAATTAGAGAATTATAACCCTTAAATAAATGTATATTTGACATATGATATATTTACAAAGGCAATCATTCATGCATATAAATATGGTCTTTGGGTTCTCAATTTTCATTCATTTACACTCATCTTCTTCTTCACTTATCCTTATGTATATTAGAGAGTTTAAGGTTTTCATATATAAAAGAAAGATTCCACCATTTGTCTCTAGTTCAAGTTCTTGAAGGAAGAAGTGTCCATTTTATAAGAAACAATCAAGTATCATGGGAGAACGTTAGCCACAAGAGATCCATAGTGCACCGAGGAGGGGCTAATAAGTTCTTAAAGATAGAGATTTTCCTGACTTGGTTTAAGGTCATCATCTCCTACAATACTTTTTTAGGTTTTTCTAAGTTTTTATATTTATGTTTAATTCATAGTTTGCATGTTTGATAGTTGATAACTGATTGAATAATGCATATTATAAAATGATAAATAACACATACCGCCCAGCAATCTTAAGAACTTATTAATTTATATGTGTTGTTAACTCTGATTTATGCATGTGTTATTTTTATTTTCTCTGAAAAAAATTATTTTGTGCATGAAAATTTTTTAAGGGCGTTCGAATGCCCAACGAATGCATAAGAAATATATTATGTTCTATATTTTCGTTCGAACGTGTGGTGACGAACGTCACTCGAATGCAAGCTATCTGGAAAGGTACGTTCGAACGCGTTATCAAATGCTACAAGAACATGAACTCTCTGGAAAGATTCATTCCAATTGTTCTTAAACTACTATTCAAGAAATCATTGTATCTAACTATTTTTATGCTTACTTTTCCCCTATTTAGAACCAAAATAGCTCCTGTTCACTCGAGAAGTAAAGCAAAAGTTTGACACGTTTCGATATTTGATCACCTTCCAAAATTTTACATCACCTTTACGTTTTAAATTAAGCGCACATGGTTTAAATCCATTGGTTACAATAGGACCGCGGAGTACCTAAGCAGACACGCACTCCAATCCTTGTGTTAAATGTTAATCACAAAAGCGCACTTTGTGTGCCGTGGGAGCCCCACGGTGGGGCTGTGAAATTCAATCATATTGGTCCCATACGTTTAACCCACGACAGCGAATTCGGGAGCTACAGTCATGATTTTACTGCCGTCTATTCGGTAGGAGCAGTAGACGGGTTATTTGATTTTCATCAAACGATCCATGTGTTAAGTAGTAATCTCATTTTTTTTTTTCTAAAATTACGACTGTTAGATTGCGATCCAACGATCGCATTATGTCACGTAGCACTGGAGGTGTTAAGGAATATGAAATCAATATCTAAAATAGAATTCCTATTACTATTATGATTTATGGTTTTATTATATATCCCTATTAGATGCATATTTCTTATAGTCATTATTATTGCTCATTATTATAAGATTTATTTTCTATTTTGGTTTTCTATATAGCCTATATAAAGGCCTTTACCATTGTAAATTCATATAGAGTGAATTCAAGACTTTCTTTCATTATCTAACATGGTATCAGACACTAGGTTCTCCTTTTTCTAGTTTCACTCTCTCTGATTCTCATCGGCGCGTGGGGGATCATGGCTACCATAATTGCGTGACCCTCACGCGCCCCCGTTGTCAACTACCACATTGCTTTTCCCATGCGCCACCGCTCACAAGTGTGCTGTAGGCCGGCTCATTTTTTGTTTCAACTCTCTTTCAAATTTGCTTCCGCTCTCTCTCGGGATTTCACTTCCTCTCTCTGGCTTCGGCACTTTCGGGCTTCGGCTCTCTTTCGGGATTTCGCTCCCTTTCGGGCTTCGGCTCTCTTTCGGGATTTTGCTTCCTTTTTCGGCTTCGGCTTTATTTCGGGATTTCGCTCCCTTTCGGGCTTTGGCTCTCTTTCGGGATTTCGCTCCCTTTTCGGCTTCGGCACTCTCGGGCTTCGGCTCTCTTTCGGGATTTCGCTCCCTCTCCGGCTTCGGCATCCTCTTGGGCTTTGGCTCCCCCATCGGGCTTCGTAGGTTAAAGCTCTCCTGCTTCGGCATCATTTTGGGCTTCGGCTTCCCCTTCGGGCTTCGTAGGTTAAAGCTCTCCGGCTTCGGCATCCTCTTGGGCTTCGGCTCCCCCCTTCGGCTTCGTAGGTTAAAGCTCTCCTGCTTCGGCATCATTTTGGGCTTCGGCTCCCCCCTTCGGGCTTCGTAGGTTAAAGCTCATCCATTATCTCAAGGTTTCCAGCCTCCAAGTTTCAAGATTTCCAAATTTCAGAACTCCGCTCTTTGATTTCAAGATGCAACCTCAAGCTTACTCTTTCGTTACCAGCTTGGGTTTGAGGGAGGTGTTAAGGAATATGAAATCAATATCTAAAATAGAATTCATATTACCATTAGGATTTATGATTTTATTATATTTCCCTATTAGATGCATATTTCCTATAGTCATTATTATTGCTCATTACTATATAATTCATTTTCTATTTTGGTTTTCTACGTAGCCTATATAAAGGTCTTTACCATTGTAATTCATATAAAGTGAATTCAAGACTTTCTTTCATTATCTAACAGGAGGCGCTGCAGCGCCCTCAAATCCCACGACAATTTCAAGACTATATTTCCGATCTGATATTTCAGAAGAGGAGAGGAATTCCGTTATGACCTGACGTGTCACCGTTTGGAGGCGGTTTCTCTACTCATATAGATGTCGATTTTAATATAAATGGAGAATTCAATGTTTATACTATTTATCATTTATCTTTATTATTTTCATAATATTTAAATACATCCCGAGATCAAAAGTGAAGATACATTTTTATCTTAATAAAATAATTAATATTTTCGAAATTTAGTAAATTCTAGCGAGTTATTGTTTTCCAACGTTGGAGGAAGCTCCGGCGGTGGCTGTTGGAGGTTGCTAGTCACTTTTCTGATGGTAGGTGGTCTTTGGTTTTACTGGAGCCTGGAGGTGAAGAGAGAGAGAAAATAGAGAAATGAGAGCTAAGACACGAAACTTCTTTTTAATTGTGTTTTTATCAAAGGAAATTCCATCCGTAATTACCGATGGAAATTCATCAATAAATATTTGGTTTTATAATTTAACACCGGAAATATTCCGTCTATATATTTTCATCGCTAAATAATCGGTACAATATTACTAATATATGATGCCATCAATTAATATCTCATTTATTGACGGAACATTCTGTCACTAATATTTTATAATCATTTTTTTTGAATCCATCGAATACTCACCGATAGAATTATATTCATCACTAATACGATATTTTTTTTTAATATATTCTTTAATCAAGAATCATTACAAGATTATTTAGATACCAATATAATATCAAAACCGTTAGTTGGGTTTAAAAATAGGGCAAAAATATCTAAAAGGTATAATGTTCCACCTGTTTAGAAGTATTGAATACTCGATCTCAGAGAATGAATGAATACGGGGTAGGCCATAAGTGACAGAGATGTAATACATAATCATTTTGTATAGAAAAATTGAAAGAACAGAATATACAAAAAGATTTAGAGGCAACCTATTTTTGTATTTTATGCAAGATTTGCACTAAATTGGTATAATTTTTACAGTAAATGTTATTCTCATCTCCAATCCATTACACTAAATATTACACTAAAAAAAATATTTTTTAAAATATTCTATTTTTATTACTTTTTAATTATTTTTAACAATTAACATTTGAACCCTTATTTAACATAATATTACAATAAAAAAATATTTTAAATTATTTTTATCAACAATTAATATTTCACCCATTAATGAACATAATTATGTATTTTATTATTCAAATTAAATTTACTAAAATATTTTATTTTATAATAAATATTTAATATATATAGTAATTAAATTAATACATATATAAATTATAAAAATAATTAAATAATAATTGAGTTACCTTTGACATAAATATTATTCAAATAAGGGATTAAAAATGATACAATTGAAATAATTAATATTGTATAGGGTAAATTTGTAATTACAAATTATTTAAAAAATTACAAAAATATCCCTGCCAATTTGCGCCGTATTACCGACCGATTATCGACTGAATATTCGGTCAGTAATAGGTCCGTAATTGATCATAAATTATTTTTAATTTTTTCAATCGGTATTCGATATGTAAATATCAAAACGAAATAGTCGGTCGGTATTTTCGGTCTGTAATTCTATATTTTCTTGTAGTGGAATGAAGAATTAACTCTTAATTAAAGATTTGTCTCATAATTTTTGAAAGTTAATCATTAAAAAGCTTTGTTTCCCTTTTTGTAATCTGCAACTTTGTTCCTGGTTAAGTAATAATTTTCCCTTTCAAATTGTTGTCTTAGTTACGTTCTTCACTTTCTTTATTATCGATTTCAATCTTATGTGTCATCTACCATAGTTCTTGATTAATTTGGGAGTCAAGATTGTTGATTTTGATTCTCTTGTAAGTCCAAATCCTAACATGTATGTTAAAATCGCTTGAAAAGTTAGATTCAACAACTAACAAAATAATGACATAAATATAAGTAATTTTAAAATTATATAAACTATTTCTTTGAAACAAACTTTTAAATTAAAAAAAAAAAAAGTCAAGTTACTTGCATAAACTTGAACACATTCGTAAAGAGTAGAAAATAAGATTATTTGACAAAGAGTGAATATTAATTAACCTGAATAAATGGTGGTTTTAATTTTAAGAACAGAAAGCAAAGGGTAGGGTTTCTCAGATTTGTAAATTCTAATCTCAATTCATGCGTGCGCCGCCGTTCACATATTTTCACCATCGATTAGGTTACTACAACAATAGGTTATTATTTGGTTCTCAACTTAGACCATTTGTTTGGTTCATTACTTGCATTATTAATGGCACCACAGTTGGTGACCTATCAATCTCCAAGCTCCTATGTGTAAGAAGCCACGCAGCTATATGATAGGCATAGCTCGGCTGGTCGTGGACACATTTTCCGCTAGCAATCAACTTAATTTTAGTAATAATAAGAATAAAGGTTGGTGTTTAATCTGTACTTAATGTCACGTCCCCAGGGCTGAGTTAGCAGCGATATGGGAGTTTCATTCAGAGGTGTTGGGCATCTTACGTGAAGGGATGACAAATAATTTCTTAACGCAACGATTGTCTGCACTTGCCCCAAGAGTGGTCCACACAACGGTTTTGGGTCGAAGAGGGCCTCATCTTCACAAAGGGGCACATGATCTATGTTCCAAAATGGGGGAACTTGCGGCGTAACTTGATCAAGGAAAGCCATGACTCGAATGGGCAGACTAAGCGAGTGAATGCTTTACTCGAGGTGTACCTGCGGTATTTTATGGGAACGAACCAACAAGATTGGGTGAAGTTTTTGGACCTGGCTTAGTTTTCATATAACTTACAGCGGTGTGAGTTGACGAACCACGGTTTTTTTGAGTTGGCTACGAGGTAGCTACTCCTAACACGCTTATTCCAAGCTATAAAGGGAGCAGTCCTACAGCGTACAAGGCTGTGAAAGTATGGAAAGAGTAAGCTGATTTTGCTCTCACATATCTTAACAAAGCAGTGAAGTGGATGAAGAAGTGGGCTGATGGTGAGTAGTGACGTATGAGGTTGGGGACTTAATGTTGTGAAGTTCTTGACGACATAACACAAGGTAACTGGTTCGTTGCACAAGAGGTTAATCCACAAGTATGAGGGACCATTTCTGTTCATCAAAAAGGTTGGCAATGTGTCCTATAAGCTCGAGCTTCCTTCGAGGCTTAGGTTGCATCTAGTTTTCCATGCGAGCTGCTTGAAGCCTTATCATAGTGGTGAGGAAGATCCTGGACGTAATGAGTTCAAGCGGGCACCTTTGGGGATTAAGACAACGAATGCCAATGTAGTGGATGAGATACGCGATATTTTTGGAAAGTTTGTAACTCTCGTCATGGCCCTATTCGAGAGTACTTTGTTCAATGGAAGAGCTTGCCCATGAGTGAATATAGTTAGGAACCTGAATCTGTATTGCGGTAGTTCGAGGAAAAGATTTGGGAGTTTCAACAGCGATGCAATGATGTCATTGTATGAATTGATTAGGGGAGAGTCTCACGCCTCAACTTGTTTGCTCCATGCGTGACGGCTCCTAGTGTGGCTATACACCTATTTTGGTGTCCCAACAACATGGCTAGTGTCATACCCCGGAAATCCGGGCATGCGATTGACCGGCGTAATCACACGTGTATAACGCAAGCGCACGTATCGTTCAAGTAGTATAAAAATATCGATCCCACAAGGACTTAATTCCTACTATTGTTATTAATTATTGAATCTATTTATTTACAAGTATCTAATTGAGGGAGAAGAGAATGATTGCTTTTGATTGTTTGAATGTGGTTTTGCAGAATAAAATAAAAACAGACTCAAAAGAAAATACTAAGGAAAATAAATAGAAAAGATTCAAAGATTTAGGGTCGTGACTCCACACAATATTATTATAAAGATGAATTGACTCTCTTATTTATGTGTAATAAATTAATTTGTTAACCTGGAACACGATGATATGCAAAAGCCTCTTCCGATGGTCAGACGTAAATACCCAGTATAACCCAATTGAACCATATTCCTATGTCAACCAAATTACCTGGATTCATTAAGACCAAGTTCCAATTATGGCTACCCCCGCCCGACAGGTATATTCCTATCCTGTAAGGAAATCTATTAAAGGGTTATCTATCCTCAAGGAAGATCGTGGGCTATTAAGTCTAAGGCTGAAACCTAAAATCCCTATGTCTAGTTCATTTTAGATTTACCAGATCAATCTTATTGGTGATCAGACAACAAGAAGCATTAAGCTTAAGACTCAATAAACAAACTAAAGAATTACCCATAAAAAGAAAATCAATTATTAAGTGTGGATATTGTGTTTCATCACTTCCCTAGAATAAAATAAAATGTTGGGGTTAGAGGATTCACATTTAATATTTCTTATCTAGGAATCTCACTTATCATAATATATAAATATTTTATATTCTGCTTTCTCAGGAATTAATAATATTAAACATTTAAAACCAGTCATATAGGCGGTAATCCATTTAGTCCAATTACACAAGCCATATATGCGGTAATTATATGTCACATAAAGACAAGCCATATAGGCGGTAAAGTAATTTATATTTAACCCGACCATATAGGCGGTAATAAAGTCTGACATTAATTAATCCGGTTAAATTATAATTTATAAATTATAAATAAGTGAGATTTACCTAGATAATTATATTAAAGGTTTCATCTTTTACCCAGTGGAAATTTAACTACAAAACATAAAGTAAATAAATAAAAAAGCTGTAATAAAACTAAAAATAAAAATACATAATTTTATTATTACAAAACTAGATGCTTCCTATGAAATCAGGGAAAAAAATCCCAAGGAAAGCACAAGAAATGAAGTGGTGAAGGCCTGAATTTATAGGCATTTTTTGAACCAGCGTCGCAACGCCAAAGGTCCCAGCGTAGCGACGCTGTCACGCGGCTTTGGTCCACGCGGGTTGACCACGCGTGTTCTGTCGACAGAATCTGGTGATGACACGTGTCACACGGTGAAGGTGGTGCAATGAGAAGATGACACATGGCACACGGTGATTGGCTGAGCTTTCGGTCCAATGAAAAGTTGACATGTGGCACGCGCTTAGGATCGGTCAAATGAGAGGTCGACACGTGGCAACATGTGATTTGTCCAATATTCGGTCCCATGAGAGATTGACATGTGGCACGCGCTTGCTTTGGTCCAATGAGATTTCGACATGTGGCAGCCGACGCATTTTAGCATATTTTTCTGTGATGATGACACGTGGCACGGCGCACGTTAGCAAGGTCGGCCCACGTTAGCAAGTCCAATTTCTCAGATTCTGACACGTGTCCCTCGGCGCACGTTAGCATGGCCAGTGCACTTTAGGCGTCGCGACGTGTAGGGTCTTGGCGTTTTTGTCATTTTTCCTCTATTTTGGCCCCAAATTGCTTCCAATGCTTTCCCAACTTTATTTATCTATAAAATAACACAAAACACATCAAAACGTTCACAAAACCCGAGAAACTATACAAAATATTAGGTTAAATGAGTGGGAAATATTGATATAAATACCACTCATCACACCCCCAAACCTAACATTTTTCTAGTCCTCGAGCAAAACATAAAATAAAATAACAAAAATAAAATTAACTAAGCCACTTTCGTAGGGATCACGGTTGCATTTAGCGTATGCAACAAGCCTTTAAACCCCTAGGTGTCCCTAGTGGACGAGTTGTAGTCTCGTGAGGGTTTACAGCAATGATACCCACAAACATTTTACAAAAGTAAAAAGAAAGTAAAACTAATGCACACAAAAGCAAAAAGACAAAATAATAATATATAAACAACGTCCTCGGAGAATGTTCAGCATCAAAGTTAGAGGAACCTTCAAAATGCATATTCCAACTAAAATCCTTTCTTTTGAACAACATATCTAAATCAGACTCAAAGTGTGTGTGTGAATAGTCCAGTAAACAGCTTCGACTCTAAGTTGTCAACTTGGTGATTTCGTCTCAATTCTCAGTAGTTAATGGGTCAAACCAATCTGAGTATCTAAAGTTGTTCTGTTTACTATAATCAACACAGGTGAGGTATGTGATTTTTCTGATTTTTTATTTATTTATATACAACATCTTTGATCCATGTAGCGAGCTTTGGGTCAGTGACTCCCAAATCAGATGGTTTTAGGGCACTAGGTGTTAAAACACCCCTACGGACTTAATCACTCGGATCTCGGATGTTTAAAAACTAACCCAAGCTCTCCCGTTTGATGCGAACTATCACTGCTTACTGAGGCAAGATGCCCGGTTACAAGTACTTGCTTGGTTTAGTGTTTTTTTTTTACATACCGCACATAATAATTGCAGACAGAAACAGAAACTCAGGCAAACGGTCATTCATTAACCACTGATTATTTTAACTAGTCACTTTTCTTAATTCCTTATTATCTAACTGCTTACAAGACTATTTTTAAAAGTGCGCACGAGTCTGACCTAGATGTGAAATTCAAATTAGGGATAAAAGTGAAATTAGCGTTTATCTTTTTCTAAAACTTTTTAACTAAACAAACAATCAAATCATCGGACTTTTATTATTATTATTATTATTATGTACTGCATATTCTGGAAATGTGCAGAATAGTAATGTGCAAATCATTTGCCATTTTTTGTAGTGCATGGCCGATTGCTCTGTTATATTGAAGCATATAATCCACACGAGATCCCAAACGACGAACTTCCTGAGATATAGTGCGAGGCCTTGATGATCTTTGTGATGGTTGAGGCGGTTGTTGTGGTTGATGTGCAGATGCTGAAGAGGATGATCCAGCTTGAGCTCGTCTCTCTGTACGTAATTGCTGGATGATTCTGGATGTAATTGCTGATGTAGGTTGCGTCAATTCTTCTCGTGGATCAACAGGAATTCTAGCATGTGTGCAAAGTGATGAAATCAAATAACAGTAAAACAAGCTAGTCTGTGTTGACCTTGCAGCCCATGCGATATTTGTTGAGATCAGTTGTCCAACATCAATAGTAAGGCCCTCCAGAATGCAATATAACAGGATCATGCGTTCCTTTGTGACATAAGTAATGTGTGATCCTGTTAACAATGATTGGGTCACAAAATGGAACCACACATTTGCTTCAGGTTTGAGTAGTCTCGAACTTATCTTCTAGTGCTCCCCATTGCTACTCAATACCCAAGCCGCATTAGGAACACACAATGTTTCTGTTAAATGTATAATATCAATCTCCTCCTTAACTGCAAAGTACTCATCACCTTCCATATCAGGTAATCTATAGAATCTGTTAATTGTAGTAGGATCAAATGCTACATGTTGACCTCTAATCATTGCCACATACGCATGATGCTCATAAGCATTAGCGTTAAACTCCCGCACAATAGCTGCATAGGCTGGGTGAGGCTGTTGACAAAGCTTTTGCCAGTGCCGATCTGTGATAATCCTGTCAATATCTGGAAATAATTCGGGGTCTATGTCAAATCCCATCTCCATAATATGGTGTTTCCGGCTTATTCCCTCTTCATATCTCTTCTCCGCAGTGGCTGATACAAATTAAAATCATCAAAAGTAGGTGCGGCAGAAGTTGATACCCTGGAACTTTTCAGCAGCATTTTTACAGAATTTTTGGTAGAGTCTCCCCTAAAATCTCAAATTCTCCCAATACACAACTTAAATCTATCACCACACAAAGTACCACTTCGCCCCCAAAACTACAAATCAATCAAATCAACACTTCCAAAATTCAATCAATCGAATCCAACACTCCCAATACCACACAAATTACCAAATTTTCTTCTAATTTTCATTGTTAATAATTTAAAATTCGGACCTGTGCTTCTTCGGTTTTGGGCTCGGCAGTGGGTGCCTCTGTTGGATCTTGGTAGTTGGTGTTTTAGTCACTGGTTCAGGCTTCTGATTCAGTCTCGGCAAAGGTGGGTTCTGTGGTTCAGTGTGGTCTCGGTAAGGGGTGGTTGTGACTCGGCGAAGGCTGCTCTCGGTTCGACTGTGCAAGGCTCGGTTCTGGGCAAGGTAGTGGCTCGGTCACGGCAATGGTGGCTCGCGGCTTGGTGGACTCAGTGAAGGTTCGGCAAAGGCTCGGCGAAGGTGACTCACGGTGGTGTTGATGCGGTTGTGGGTTGATTCGGTCTCAGTAGTGTGGATCTCGGTTTGATGGTGGCTCACGGTAGTGGCACGGTGATGGGTCGGTTTGACTGTGATGGGTCTCGATTTCTGGTAGATTGGCTCGGCTTGACCCAGTTGGTCGTGGTTGGCTTGGCTGGATCAGCAAGGCTCGGTCACGGTAGTGGTTCGGCAAGGGTGATCGTGGCTCTCGGTGGGTACGGCTAGTGGATATCTCGGTGATAGTTGAATCGGATGTGGGCTCTCAGTTTCTGGTTGATTCAGCTCACGGTGGGGATGAAGGCTCGCCTGTGGTGGTTGTGAGTTGAGAGAGAATGGTTAGATCTGTGAGGGAAATGGGTTCTGTTCTCGACGGCTGCTATTTTTAGGCCTGTAATCGATCCAGCGTCGCGACGCTGAAATTGCCCTTGCATCGCGACGCTAGGTAATTTTAGGTTAATTTTTTTTTTGGCAAAACCAAGTCTTCCGACGGATAAATTCTCTGGGACGCGTCTCAAATGTGACTCCTTACTCGGCCGTCTCTTCTGAATTGACTTTACATCTTCGTGATTTTGTCAAATTTTTATTTTGTGAAAATCCCACTTGCACTGGCTTGTTTTGTCCTGAAAAATTCCGTTTTTATTTTTCCTGCAAAACTAACACAGAAACTTAAAAAGTTCACACAAAAAAAAAATTACAATAAATTGCATGGGCTGCCTCCCTGCTAGCGCTAAATTTTTCGTCTTCAGCCAGACGTGACTGAAATCCATATGTCAATGAGGTTTCAGCGTTGTTTTGGATGTCCAATTAAAGACAATCCCGTGAGCTTTGCTTTTGAAGGGTCTTTTCCAACGGTAAATGGGCAAAAAGAGTTTTGTCTCATTCAGTGCTCGTGCCACCTTTTTAACCTTTGTTGCTCCAATGGTTCCTGAAAAGAAAGAAAGAAAATTAGGAGGTCTTGTTTGGTGCTTGACTTGGAATGGAAGTTCCATTATGTCAAGCTTCTGGGTGATTTCTTTGAATTGTACTCCCCGATACATCGATGTTTCTCCTGAATGCTCTGAATTTTCAATTTGGTCTGACAGTTGCTCCTCCATTTGCTCTGTTTCTTGCTCCACCTTTTCTTCACAGATGTATTTGAAAATTTCCATATTCAGCTCTTCATCTATCATCTGTGAAATACATGCTTCAAAATTGTCAACATGAGGATGAAAAGAAATGTCAGATTTTAGGTCTTCATCCTCTGATTTCGGTGAAATGATTGGCTCAAGTAGATCTTCTTCAAACTTTTGTGCAATTGATGTTCCAAGATCTTCATTTTGAGGATACAAAGTTTGATCCTCCGTTGTTGGTGCAGTTTGTATAAATAGATCAGCTTCATCCTCGTCAGAATCTGAATAATAAAAGTCAAATAGAGACTTTGTTGGTTTGGGCTCCTGAACTGATACCTCTGGTTGTTGATACCGGTCAGCCTCCTCCTCTGTTAAGGTGTCATTGTGGATCTCTGCGTACTCGAAGGCTTTGTCAGTTTCATCTGATAATTCTTCTTGAGGTAATTGTCTCGTTTGATCTGTCAGTCTCTGAATGAATTATGATTGTCTCTGAATACTTTCAAATTGATTCTGGCATGTTTCAAGCATTGTATCCAACTTTTTGTCTTGTTTCTTGACCCAGTATTTGAGCATGTCAATCATCTGATCTTCATCGATGGTTCTGATTGTTGATGGAAATCATAGGTGGATGTTGGATAAGATGGAAAATGTGATGGTTCTTCATACCTTGAATGATTCTGATAATTCTGCCACTCTGAAAAGTATATGCATTGATCGCTCGGGTGGTTACCATCACAAATCACACATCTCCCCATTTCGTTCTGATGAGCAAATGTAATAGTGCTTGGTTCTGGCATCCAGTGATAGTCATTGGGCTGCACAACAGGCCTCATAAAACCAGACTGTTGCTCCTAGATGTGGGGTGTATCTTCTTGTAAGGTTCGTAATCTTTCAATTTCCCATTAGTGTTCCATTTTTCAACCACCTGAAATAAAAGAAAGAAATAAAAATTACAGATAAAAATAAAGAAAATTAGATATAAGTAATTAGATAGGTTCAAAATTAATAACTCAAGAAAAATAAGTCCCCAGCAACGGCGCCAAAAACTTGACCGGCGTAATCACACGCGTATAACGCAAGCGCACGTATCGTTCAAGTAGTATAAAAATATCGATCCCACGAGGACTTAATTTCTACTATTGTTATTAATTATTGAATCTATTTATTTACAAGTATCTAATTGAGGGAGAAGAGAATGGTTGCTTTTGATTGTTTGAATGTGGTTTTGCAGAATAAAATAAAAACAGACTCAAAAGAAAATACTAAGAAAAATAATAGAAAAGATTCAAAGATCTAGGGTCGTGACTCCACACAATATTATTATAAAGATGAATTGACTCTCTTATTTATGTGTAATAAATTAATTTGTTATCTTGGAACACGATGATATGCAAAAGTCTATTCCGATGGTCAGACGCAAATACCCAGTATAACCCGATTGAACCATATTCCTATGTCAACCAAATTACCTGGATTCATTAAGACCAAGTTCCAATTATGGCTACCCCCGCCCGACAGGTATATTCCTATCCTGTAAGGAAATCTATTAAAGGGTTATCTATCCTCAAGGAAGATCGTGGGCTATTAAGTCTAAGGCTGAAACCTAAAATCCCTATGTCTAGTTCATTTTAGATTTACCAGATCAATCTTATTGGTGATCAGACAAACTAAAGAATTACCCATAAAAATAAAATCAATTATTAAGTGTGGATATTGTGTTTCATCACTTCCCTAGAATAAAATAAAATGCTGGGGTTAGAGGATCCACAATTAATATTTCTTATCTAGGAATCTCACTTATCATAATATATAAATTATTTTATATTCTGCTTTCTCAGGAATTTAATATTAAACATTTAAAACCAGCCATATAGGCGGTAATCCATTTAGTCCAATTACACCAGCCATATAGGCGGTAATTATCTGTCACATAAAGACCAGCCATATAGGCGGTTAAGTAATTTACATTTAACCCGACCATATAGGCGGTAATAAAGTCTGAAATTAATTAATCCGGTTAAATTATAATTTATAAATTATAAATAAGTGAGATTTACGTAGATAATTATATTAAAGGTTTCACCTTTTACCCCAGCAGAAATTTAACTACAAAACATAAAGTAAATAAATAAAAAGCTGTAATAAAAACTAAAAATAAAAATACATAATTTTATTATTACAAAACTAGATGCTTCCTATGAAATCAGGGAAAAAATCCCAAGGAAAGCACAAGAAATGAAGTGGTGAAGGCCTGAATTTATAGGCATTTTTTGGAACCAGCGTCGCAACGCCAAAGGTCCCAGCGTAGCGACGCTAGCACGCGGCTTTGGTCCACGCGGGTTGACCACGCTTGTTCTGTCGGCATAATCTGGTGATGACACGTGTCACACGGTGAAGGTGGTGCAATGAGAAGACGACACGTGGCACACGGTGATTGGCTGAGCTTTCGGTCCAATGAAAAGTTGACACGTGGCACGCGCTTAGGATCAATCAAATGAGAGGTCGACACGTGGCAACATGTGATTTGTCCAATATTCGGTCCAATGAGAGATTGACACGTGGCACGCGCTTGCTTTGGTCCAATGAGATTTCGACATGTGGCAGCCGGGGCATTTTAGCAGATCTTCTGTGATGATGACACGTGGCACGGGGCACGTTAGCAAGGTCGGCACACGTTAGCAAGTCCAATTTCTCAGATTCTGACACGTGTCCCTCGGCGCACGTTAGCATGGCCAGCGCACTTTAGGCGTCGTGACGCGGCCAAATTACCGAATTGCCCTTTTGTCATTTTTCCTCTATTTTGGCCCCAAATTGCTTCCAATGCTTTCCCAACT
>SKCR01005389.1:0-25859 GCA_019454045.1 Zanthoxylum bungeanum | reverse complement strand
GTCAGATTATCCGAACACGTACGTACCAAGTACTACGTTTTTACCAATTACAAGAACGCCATGCCTACCCAATTCTCCAGAAATATTCTTATTGGAATATAAGATCTATAACAGGCGTAGTATACCGTAGTATAGTGTATACTGATCCAGTATCGGATGATCACATGTAAGGCCTGTGGCTGGAGATGTGTCTGCCCCGTACGATACATATATCGGACATCAAGCAACTAGTCTCTTTGAATCGGATAATCCTGACCTTGTCATATTATCCCGATGGTTGCAACCATTATAGAGTACTAGTTCTGTATCCTGCGCGATCATCATCTCCATATGTCTGAAGTGATACTTCCGTCTTGACATCACACCCAATAATACACTACGATCCCGATAAACCTAGAGAGGTGTACACAGAACCTGTTAAAGCCCTGGACGACCAAAACTAAAGTCTACCGATTGTCGCAAGTACTAGCGATGCAAGTCTCAGGTTAAGACCATATGCACCTACCCTGAAGCGGACTCCTATAGACACGCAGACATACTACCAATGGG
The DNA here is from genome assembly GCA_019454045.1 of Zanthoxylum bungeanum. Lineage (NCBI taxonomy): Eukaryota > Viridiplantae > Streptophyta > Magnoliopsida > Sapindales > Rutaceae > Zanthoxylum > Zanthoxylum bungeanum. Next base: position 25,310 of record SKCR01005389.1, on the reverse strand, counting down.
ATTCCGCGGGGTCTATCCAGAGCGAAGCTGTTTTCCGTACCATCGGTAAAACACAACCTCCTACCGCACTTGCATAAGTATCCAATACTCAAATATATGAGAACTATGCTGTTGTGCCCTCACAACACGCACAAGTGCAGTACTAGTCTATTCCGCATTATCGATGTCCAATCTCGATAATACTACGACTAGGGATATTTAATGATTAAACCTTTATGGATTGATACTGTCTCATATCATCTCAATCCGGAATTAATCATAGGGACTTTTATTTTATTATATCATAAATAAATTACAAAACGGTAAAAGGTAATTTCATTACTACATAGTTAATTTTGTACAATAATACAATATCATTTACAAAATAGTGACGCTATGGGTCATTACTGTCTAACATGATACTGTCTCATATCATTCTCAATCCATGAACTAATCATATGGACCTCCTATCATTTATATATCTTGGTGATCTAATCACAATGATAAGAGAGCAATCTCCTTTGTCACATAGTTAATTTTGTACAACAACACCATGATCTGTACAATTAGTGACGCCATGGGTCATAACTGTCCAACAGCTTGTGTTTGGGAACATTTTCGTTTGGATCCATTCGGACTTCTTGTCATGAGGTATGGGCTTGTTGGGCCATTTAAACTGGGACAAGAACATATCTTATGATGATTGGGCCAAAAGCCTCTAAAATGCCAATGGGCCATTATATGCTTGTGTTTGGGAACATTGTCGTTTGGATCCATTCGGACCTTTTGTCATGATGTATGGGCTTGTTGGGCCATTTAAACTGGGACAAAACGTATCTTATGATGATTGGGCCAAAAGCTTCTAAAACGCCAATGGGCCATTATATGTTTGTGTTTAGGAGCATTATCATTTGGATATGGTTGGACTTCTTGCATGCGATGTGAACTTGTTGGGCCATTTAAATTGGGACGAGTTCACTCCTATGACAGTTAGCCCAAAAGCTTCTAAAATGATGATAGGCCGATTTGTGTGAAAATTTTAATGAGTTGATATATTCCTTGTATCAGATACATCCCATTCATCTCATGCATAAATATATCCTGTTAACACCATCTATGTCTATAAAAGACATCATAGATTCCTGTTGGGTTAGGGAAGAGGGAAGACTCACTAAAAGACCGGTAATAGATATGAGTACATCCAATAACGAGGTATCCCGGATAGATCAGTTGGAAAACGGTCTCGCCAAAATTACTGAACAGTTGCAAGCCTTGACTACTGCTGTGCTGGTATGGCTGTACCCCCCGTGCTGGGGGAAGTTATGAGAATATGAGGCGCGAGGAGCCTCCGAATGGGTTGGGGGATGATGTCCCCGCTTTTGATGAAGACATGGCAGAGTATGCAACAGGCATAGTGATTGGGTCTCAGGCAGAATTTCAGAAGCTTCGGGATCAGGTTGAAACAGTTACCCGTAAAATGAGGGGTAAACATGAAGAATTGTTAGATTATGAGGCAATGACCTTCGAAGAACAGTTGCCAGCACAGTTCAAGATGCCGGATATGGCTAAGTTCAATGGGAATGGGGATCCGAGGGTCCATCTCTGTCAGTACTTCTGAAATCGGAGATTCTCCAACTTAGGGAGGCCCTTGTCTAAGGTGCTGGAGAAATTAAAAAGACAAGGACTTCTGAAACCCCTGGAGACCAAACCACTTCCCAACCCTCCACCACCACATCTCAATCTGAGCCAATAATGTCACTTCCCAACAGAAAGGCCACGACACTGATAATTATGCCCGCCTCCGCCATGAAATCCAAGACCTTATAGACTCTAAAAAGATACCCGACCCTGAAACAGAACACCCAAACACACACCACCAAAATCCCCTACCAAATTACCACTTTGTCCCCCCACCGACCTATATGATAAACTCTGGCCTACCCGAAAGCCTTGTCCTCAAGTCCTTTGACCATCAAGCCTTTTGCCTGGGTATCTGGGACAGTAACAGTGAAGATGAGACAGAACGGGGGCAGAATTTCTGGGAAGACTTCTCCAGTAGTGATGAAGAAGAAGTGATGGGAATGACACGCAGCGGTCGTTTATATAATGATATGGCAGAAAAGGTTAAAGAAGTATTAACAGATGGCAGAGAAGTGATTGAGAATGCAGAGATTACTGAGGGAGATACAGTGCTGAGGCAGTTGAAAAAGACCCGGGCATAGGTTAGCATCTGGGAATTGTTGTGTTCATCACAGGAACACAGACGGGCCATGGTTGAGGCCTTAAGCAAGATAGTAGTGCCAGAAGACGCCAACCCCGCAATGTTTGTTCGGTCAGTCCAAAAGGAAACTCTGCCAATATCCTTTTCTGAGGAAGAACTCCCGGCTGAGGGGAGAAATCATAATAGACCATTGTTTATCAGGTTTGAAATGAGGGGTAAAAAGTCCTCTTGTGTGATGGTGGATGACGGCTCATCCATTAATGTGTGCCCGTTGAAGATTTTGGCCAAGCTGGGTATGAAGGCAACAGATCTGGATCCCTCTAGTATGACTATCAAGGCTTATGATGATTGTAAGCAATGAGTTGAGGGTACATTTGTGGCAGCGGTCAAGGTTGGTCCTATTGAGGACGAAGTTGAGTTCACAGTGTTGGATATCCCAGCTACTTTTGCCTTGTTGTTGGGAAGGCCTTGGTTTCATAAGCTTGGAGGCGTGCCCTATACTCTGCACCAGATGATTAAGTTCCCGTATGAGGGAGAGATTGTCACCATTCGAGCTGAGGTGGACAATGTTGTAGCTGCTTTGGAGATACAGCCTTTCACGAGGTTCCAAGTGTCGATGACTTTTGAGGAGTGGGTGGATCCTAGGGTGGCTAGGATCATGGAAAAGATGAAGTTCGAGCCGGGCAAATGTTCAACATTGCCTAACTTTAGAGGTCATACCACTCGAAGGGGTTTGGGGTACAAGTCTGATGAAGAAAAGCCGAGGGCTAAAAAGAAAGGGTTGAAATTGATGGAATGTTTTGTGAAGGCTTCGGGGTATCAAGGTGAGCCCGAAACAATAGAAGTTAATGGGATTGTGGTGCCTGGATTTGAGATCTTCCAGGATATGTTGGGTGAAAAGCCGCTGAAGGAAGAAATTGTGAAAGAAGAAGATAAATGGGAAGAAGAGTTGATGAAATTGGAGAGCCTGACTCTCGAAGAGGATGAAGAAACTGAGAAAAATCCGATTGCGGAGGAAGAAGTGTCTGTGGATGATGAAGACATTTATCTTCCTGATTTATTTGAGTGTACTTCTGCATTTTCTAGTAATAAAGACAATCATTTTGCTTACTTGCCTGAGTCTATTCCTTTCAATTTGCATGACTTGAGTATATTTGATATCAGCTCAACCATAACAAATGCATTTAACTTGGGCACGCCTGAGAACCCCAAGGAAATTATGATTGCAAGTGAGGTTACCTCCGAGGAGAGGGAGAAATTAGAAGAAATATTGGTAAAATATGCCAAAGTGTTTGCTTGGTCCTACGAGGACATGCCTGGGGTAGACAGAAGTATTGCCCATCATACAATACCAACTTATCCGAATACAAGGCTAGTAAAATAGAAACTCCGACGGATGAGACCATAATAGGCTGAGAAAGTTAGAGAAGAAGTCAAGAAACAAATAGATGTGGGGTTCATGGAAGTGGTAAAGTATCTCGAATTGTTAGCAAATGTTGTGCCAGTGCCAAAGAAAGACGGGAAAGTCAGAATGTGTGTGGATTACAAAGATCTCAACAAGGCTTGTCCGAAAGATGATTTTCCTCTACCTCATATTGATGTGGTAGTTGATAGTGCAGCTTTATCTGCTATGTATTTATTTGCAGATGGGTTTTCAGGGTATAATCTGGTTCTTATGGCTGAGGAAGACAAGCACAAAACTGCCTTCGTCACAGAGTGGGGTACTTATTGTTACAAAGTAATGCCGTTTAGGCTCAAGAATGCATGAGCTACTTATCAACGGATGGCCACTACATTATTTCATGACTTGATACACAAAGAGATTGAAGTATATGTGGATGATATGATGGTGAAATCAGAAACCAGAATCGGACACATAGAAGTGTTGGAAAAGTTTCTTCAGAGAGTTGACCAATACAACTTGTGGCTGAATCCCAAGAAATGTGTGTTTGGGGTAACATCATGAAAATTGCTATGACATACAATGGGAATGGGAGGAATAGAAGTAGATTCTGAGAAAATCAAGGCAATTACTGAGATGCCGACACCAAAGACAGAGAAAGAGGTTAGAGTATTCCTGGGAAAAATTCAGTACATCAGTCGGTTCATCGCCAAGTTGACATTAGTGTGTGAGCCTATTTTCAAACTGTTGAGAAAGGACCAGCCAGTGAAATAGAATGAGCAGTGTCAGCCAGCCTTCGACAAGATCAGAGAATATTTGGTAAAACCTCATGTATTGAAACCTCCAAGACTGGGCAAGCCTTTGGTACTGTATTTGGCTATAGAATCGGAAGCACTGGGTGCAATGATGGTACAGGCAGATGAGACCGGGGTTGAGCATGCAGTCTACTATCTCAGTAAGAAAATGCTTCCTTATGAAGCCCGCTATCAAGAAGTAGAGAAGATCTGTTTGGCAGCAGTATGGGCATCCAGAAAATTGCGGCATTACTTCCAATCTTACAAGATCCAGGTAGTGGCAAAGGAGAATCCTTTGAAATATCTGCATTCAGTGCCTTCGCTAGTGGGAAAATTGGGCAGATGGTTAGTGTTGGTGACAGAGTTTGACATTGAGTACCTCACTTCTAAAGTGATCAAGGGGTGAGCCGTAGCAGAGTTTCTGGCATTGCAACCTATTAAAGGGGATCAGCATAAGTTTGAATTTCCAGATGAAGAGATCCGGCAATAACAGTTCAGGGATGGAAAATGTACTTTGACGGAGCAGTGAATTACAAGGGAGCCAGGATTGGGATTATGGTAGTGACCCCAGAAGGAGAAACCTTGCCTATAGCCAAGAGGTTGACATTCGGAGTAACCAATAACATGGCCGAGTACGAAGCATGTGCTTTTGGGTTGATGGCACTGATAGCCTTGAAGGCTGAGAGCGTAGAGGTCTACATGGATTCAATGTTAGTAATTCATAGATTCACGGAGAATGGGAACTGAAGAAGAATGGTTGAAACCTTACATTTTTCACCTCAGAAAGTTGGCACAGGCTATCCCTGATTGTAAATTTCAGCACTTGCCGCGAGAAGAGAATCAGATGGCAGACGCATTGGCTACACTTGCAGCGACTTGGGAAATCCAGAGAATTTAGTGATGAGACCATTGATACTGACAACAGCAAGCAAACCGATCTATGAGACAGAAAGAGTTTCAGAAGTAGATATCGACGATGGTAAACCTTGGTATCATGACATTTAGAGGTATCTGGAACACAGAGAGCTCCCAGAGGAAGCAAGCATAAAACAGAATAGCCATTCAGAAGTTGGCTTCTCAGTATGTGATTTTGAAAGGGGAACTGTATAAGAGGCAAGCAAATGGCATTCATGTTGGATAATATGACCCATAGCGTCACTATTTGCACAGATCATTGTGTTGTTGTAGCAAATTAACTATGTAATAAGGAATTGCACTCTCATCATTTGTGATTAGATCACCATAGATATATAAATGAAGAGAGGTCCCTATGATTAGTTCCTGGATTGAGATGATATGAGACAGTATCAGTCCACGAAGGATTAATCATTAAATATCCCTAGCCGTAGTATTATCGAGACTGGACATCGATAATGCGAAATAGGCTAGTATTGCACTTGTGTGCGTTGTGAGGGCACAACGACATAGTTCTCATATATATAAGTATTGGATACTTATGCAAGTGCGATAGGAGTCGTGTTTCACCGATGGTACGGAAAACAGCTTCGCTCTGGATAGACCCCGCGGAATCCCATTGGTAGTATGTCTGCGTGTCTATGGGAGGCCGCATCAGGGTAGGTGTATATGATCTTAACCTGAGACTTGCATCGCTAGTACTTGCGACAATCGGTAAACTTTGGTTTTGGTGGTTGGGGGACCTAAACTGGTTCTGTGTTCACCTCTTCTGGGTTTATCAGGAATCGTAATGTACTGGGTGTGATGTCAAGAGGGAAGTGTCACTTTAGACATATGGAGTTGATGATCATGCAAGATACAGAACTAGTGCTCTATAAAAGGTTGCAACCGTCGGGACAATATGACTAGGTCAGGATTGCCCGATTCACAGAGACTAGTTGCTTGATGTCCGATATATGTTTCGTACGGGGCAGATACATTTCCAGCCCCAGGCCTAACATGTGATCGTCCGATACTGGATCGATATACGCAATACAATACAATTGTATACTACGCTTGATACAGATCTTAATATTCTTAAAAGGATATGACCGGAGAATTTGGGTAGACTTCGTGTTTTGCTAGAAACCGAACATGTCTCGTAATCGGTAGAACGTAGTACTTGGTACGTACGTGATTCGGATACTCCGGCGACCGCATTTACTGCCAACTAATCCGGGGATCTCATGGGTCGCTTCCCGATAATCCACCGATGACGCACAACTTGCACTCTTGAATAATCTGGATTATATAGAAGAGAGAGAAAATTAATCTAGGATTAATTACGGAGATATTTTATTTAGGATAAAATATCGTTTAGAGAGAGATAACGATTAATTTGGAATTAATCGATTAAATTAATATATTCGATATATTAAACGAAATTAGATTTCGACGCGGAATTAAAATTAGATTTTAATTCGGGCGAACGAATTAATTTAGAATTAATTCGTTAGCGATCTGAATAGTAATTTCGCTAGGCGAAATTAATTAATTCTCGTCGCGACAGAAATGCGTTAATTCGGAATTAGCGAAACCGAGCCCGAAAGTGTTTGCGGACACATTCGTATTTTGAAACGAGTGGTATCCGCAAATCACATCGCATATCTCATCACTTGACACGAATAGATGATGGATGTATCTAGTCACCTTTATGGATGATACATTGTCTCCATTTTCAATGTGTGATGATGATGAATTTTTGGAGGGAAATGCTTTTCACGGTTATTTGAAGAGTTTTATCTAAAAATTCATTTTTGGTTAATGATATACATCATTGCTTCTCTCTTTCTTTCTCACTTACGTTTTGTAGAAACAAAAATGAAAAGAGAAGTAACCTTTTATCTCTCTCAAATTCTCCTCTTCTCTCACGCAAAACAGAAGCTTGCTCACTGGTTTTGAACCAGTTCAGGCGTGAGTTTTAGGGAAGCTAGAGTGGGTTTTCATGGTGAAAATTCAAGTGCTAGCACACTTACAAGTCTTGCGAAGGTGGTAGGGAGGTTCACCCATGAGCCGGGATCCATCCGATGAATCTAGGAACTCATTTTCGCAGCTCAAATACTGAAGACAAAAGACAGTGGACTGCATGCAGTGGGTGTCCATGGCAGTGCGTTTTTGGCTTCAATGGTCTTCAAATCAACTCAACCAACCAATGTAAGTATTCCGCTATCTTCTTTGGTGTATTCATGCACGATTTTCATTGCTTGTTTGATCTTGGGACCTTAATAAAAACCATCAATGGCATCAAGAGCTTAGGTTCAAGCATGAAATTGGTAGGGCTTAAAATTTGGGTAAATGTGATTTGAGTATGATTTGAATAAATTATTTGTTTGAGTATGCTTATAACATGTTTAATTTTATTTTGGTTGGACTAATTTGACGAAAAATGATTTGGAATTATTTTCCCCAAAATTAATGCCATGGCCGAATGTATATGAATTTGGGATCTTGGATTTTTTGATTTTTTAATTCATTTGATGAGTTAGAATCGATTAGGTTGACGTTAATTTGAATCGAATTGGATTGGATTTCGAATTGGACAAAAATCCCCAAAACCTTACCTTGGCCGAATTGGTGTTAGTGCCCTAATGTCTTGGTAATTTTGATTTTGTGATATTGGATGTGTATGAAATCAAAGGATGGTGATTTAATGTTGATTATGGATTCGATTGGATTGAAACTGAATCGGACACAAAATCCCTCTTTTTGGCCGAGACTTAAAAGCATGTTAATGGGTTGATTTTTCATTTTATGTGTGGACATGTGATAATGAATTAAGCATGATTAATTGGACTAATTTAGTGTTTTGGAAATGATGATTTAGTTGATTAATCATGTAATGCACTTTAAGTAATTAAATTGTGTAATTGGATTAATGAAATTTAATTATTTAGGCTTAAATTGGATTTGGGCTTCCTATTGTTGTATTTGGGCCTATTGGGCTTGATTTATCAAGTTTGGTTTAGGCCAAGTGGATTGGATCCAATTGGCCCAAACCTTAACCATAAAGCCCAAATGCGACTTAATGAACCTTTAAAGTTCAATTGGGCCTAATGGGCCAAGATTGATTATGGGCTATGGGGTAAATCCCGGATTGGACTTTGGTTATCGGTTTGACCCGAGTTGACCAAAAGTCCACGCCTTAAAAATCAATTAAAAGCCCATTGGACTTTAATTGAATTGACGTTGGACGTTAATCGGTCTTTGAGACGCGTTACGATTAAATTTGGAATTAAATCGTAAAAGGTTTATTAAATAAAGTGCAATATTTAATTTGGAATTGAATAGTGAATTAGTATTAAATGCATGTTAAATTTGATTTAATGATGTAGTTTAATTTAATTCATGAATTCGTACTTTAAGTACTTATTCGCAAAAACGAGTTTGACTCGAACAAAATCAAATCGTTGTTTGAACATTGGATGATCATTTAATTATCAGATTAATTAATTTGATTAGATTGATTGATAGCATGCTTATGTGTGTGAATACGTGGTTGTGTTGAATGAATAATGTATATCGGATGGATATTAGTTGGGTGGGCAATTTTAGAAATTTTGTAATAAATTCGATTTATTAAATTGGACCTGCGTGTCCAGCCTTATCACCTCTATTCTCTTGTTATTCTCTTCTCACCTATTCCCCTCTATGTAAATGAGGTTTCTTTAGAAGTGTAGTGTAACGGGTAGAAGTAGTACAAGTGCTAGCTTGAGTGAGAAAGGGAGAGATTTGATCTAGGATCAATATGTAAAGTATCCATCCGCATATCATTATTATTTATTTTCATACTCGCTTTATTATGTATTTAGAATGCATGTTTAAGGGTGTATGATGATGAGACCTTAACAAAGATAATTAAATTGGTAGCCAATTTGCACGCGAGAAAAACCCTCGTTCTATATTAAGCGATTATCCTTCCATTGAATGATTCTTGTTCAAGATCCAATGGCATTGGTTTGTTGGCCAAAGTCAAGACCTTGTCAATTGGATGTATTTGAATCATGAGGGTTTGTTCCACATCGGTGTCTTGTCCAAGTTGTGATTTGTTGGCCAAAGTCAAGATCACTTCTTGTCCAACGACATTGATTATGAAATTTCCCTGTCAATGGGTCCCGCTTAACTGGAGTCATTAGGTTTGTTGTGCCAAAGCCAAGGCCTAGATGATTCGGAGGATATGGTTAGGAAAATGTATTAGATACATTGGCGTAAATAATATGTTTAGGACTTGGATGTCCACCTAACCGGATCTAGGAATTGGATTGGATCCAATTGATCTGTGAGATCTACCTAGTTAAATAGCATACAGCTTGTTGGCCAAAGTCAAGGTTGTATGTTATTTAATAGGATCCTAGCCCACTAGGAAACACGATTTCCCGAGTACTCGACAGAGGGTTAGAGGCTCGACGAAAAATAGTGGGAGGTAAGTATTGAATTTGCAACAATCGTTCAATTACTCGCTAAACACGCTCATTTATATTTTACTCGTCGTATTAATCAAAAGTATTGGTTGGACTAATATTTTATGTTGTTTTAAAAATATATATATAGTTGGACTATATACAAACTTATTCAATATATAGTTGATTTTATAATGGATTATAGTAATCAATATAATTGAATTAAAATGATAGTTGATTTTTAATTGGATTATAGTAATCAATATTAAATTATAGTTGATTAAATAATTGGATTATTGTAATCATTATAATAATAGTACCTTATTAAAATTGATTAATAGTTGGACTATTAAAATCAAGAAAGAATTGAAAGGTTGAATATTTAAAATATATAATCCTTGGGATTAATGTTTTAAATGATTTAATTTTCAATTGGGAATTAATAATAGGTTAATTTATTTGATAAAATAACTTATTATGACTAAGCCCATAATTAAGCAAATAATAGAGCATAAAATCTTTAGAAGATTTATGTGATGATAACTTTAGTGCTTAATTAATATACTTATAATAAATCTATCTTTAGATTTAAAAGTGTTAAAATTGCAATTAATAATTCTTGGAGAATTAATTGACTATTCTAGTGGGAGAAAAGTCAAAGTTTGCAATTGGGCATGTAGCACAAGGTGCATATCGTTTCGATATTCCGAAAACCCAAGGCTTGGCCAAATGTTTGTGAAATATTGAAAAGGATAATTGACATATCCCAAAGTGACTGCCAATGGATATGGAGACACGAAGGAATTAAAAAAAGGGCGAGGCTCTAACTTTAAAAATATTTGTCAAAGTTATGTTCACTACTAGTATTGAAATTAGATTTTAAATACTTAGTGTGATACATAATATATGTATTAATGTTCAGAATCCGCTAAGAGCTGGATACTGACTTCAAGCCGAGATTTCTCTGCGAATCGGAAACGGGACGAACGAGGGATTCGCTGTTTCGACCGTAGATACCTAAGTTTAGGAGCTACATGGGTATGTACTTAAATTAGGAAATGTTATGATGTAACTAGTTTGACTGGAGACATTATCTCTATATCAGTGTTTAATCCGTTGCGGATAAACCTTTATATTCTAGAACACTAAAATGTTTTATTATATAAAGATGATACTGAGATAAACACATTAGATGTGAATAACAGAATTTATATTTTGAATATAAATAAAATCTCAAACATATAAAAATGACAAATAAATAGCTCAAATAGATTTGATCCATAGAGACTTATTTGTGGCATTGTTGTTGGGACACAATTAAACAAGACTCGTATATCCACACTTTTGAAGAGTGGATACTAGGACTGATTTGACTATTCAAATAAGGTCTACGAATCTAGTTTATTAGGTAAGGTACCCTAAAATACTATTTACTTGGTAATAGTAAAAGTGCCACCGATCTGTTAGCCCTATTCATGGTGAAGTAAGTGGGCCCATATCCAGCTGGCTAGATGTGAACATGAATATTTCGTGACCTTAACGGATGTGGCATCACGTTATGGTTATGTGTTCTTTTGAAGAACACAGATCGGAAACTTTAGAGTTTCGACACGAAATAGAAAAAGATCGGCTATAGTATTATGCCGCCACGGTAAGACCGTATTAGAAAATACTTAAGCAGTAAGTTTCATATGTACATGAAAAAGTACTGTATTCTTTCATATGAGGACTCCTCCTGAGACACGTCAGTTAGACGGTGTGTGTCCAAACTAAAAACCGAATTTTGTTGGACGCGATAAGGTTTATCACGAGTCGCTTTGAGCTATTGTTTCCTTCAATAGGATATGTATTAACAGTGCAAAACTTATTTAGAATAAGGTTCCTGTATGAGTTCAATCAAGGTCCCAAGGATCACAAAACATGAATAAAAATGCATATGAACACATCAAAGGAGGTGCGGAATAAACTCACATTGAATTTCGATTTTGATGAATGAAGAACAAGGTGCGATTTTAAGCTCCCTCCAAGCTCGGCAATGGCTTTCCTTGACAGTGGGCTGTGCGGTTTGGACTGGTTTGGCTTCCTCCATGTTCGGCCATTGAAGACCACCATTGAAGCTCCAAGCTTCAAGCTTTCCAAGCTCAAGAAGACACTTCCCTATCACCTATGTATTACTCAAGGTGTGCTAGCACTTATCATCTTCATTTTGCTTCTCAAAATTCGGTGAACCAGAAAAATTTGAAGAAGAAATCGGCACCATGCCGTGAAGAAGAAAGGAGAGAAAAAGAGAGGGAAGAGAGAAAAACGTTTGGCTCCCAAAATCCCAAAACGTGTACTGTACACGTTAGTTGAGAGAGAGAAGAAAAAGTTTTGTATATATCTTTTATATTATCTTTTACCAAGTAAAAATTAAGATATATACTCAACTTTAATTCAAAAGTCAAAAAGGCAAGGAAAAATAATGTTATATTCCATCTAAGTCTTTTAAAAGTTTCAATCATTACACATCACCATTCACATCACATCTTTCACTTTATCAAAGTGACAACATGTCATGTCATATCACTCAAAGTGACAATTGATTTGACGATTGATGTGACAACGATTTGACGCTTGATGTGACTCGCGTGCCGCGCTCGAATTCGAAATGCAAATGCGCTCGCAATCACTCTCGGGCTCGGGTTCGCTAATTCCAAATTAACGAATTTTCCGTCGCGTCGTAATTAAATGATTACGCCTAGCGAATTCACTATTCACGTCGCTAACGAATTAATTCTAAATTAATTCGTTCGCCGAATTAAAATCTAATTTAATTCCGCGTCGAAATCCAATTTCTAATAATATATCGAATATATTATTTATCGATTAATTCCAAATTTAATCGTTCTCTCTCTTTTATTAATATTTTATCCCAGATAAAATATCTCCGCAATTAATCCCAGATTAATTTCTCTCTCATCGAATTAATCCCAGATTAATTCTCTCTCTCTTCTAATTAATCCCAGATTAATCAAAGTGCGAGTAATACGTCATCGGTGAATCTTCAGGAAGCGACCCATGAGATCTCCGGATATGTTGGCAGTAAATACGATCGTCGGACTATCCGAACACGTAAGTACCTCGTACTACGTTTATATCGATTTACAAGACAAGGTTGGCTTCTAGCAAAGCGCCATGCCTACCCAATTCTCCAGAAATATTCTTACAGGAATATATAGATCTGTATCAAGCGTAGTATACCGTAGTAGTGTATATCGGCCCAGTATCGGATAATCACGTGCTAGGGCTGGGGCTGGATAAGTGTCTGCCCCATCCGAAGCACATGTCGGATGTCTGGTAACATAGTCTCTATAATCGGATACATGACCTGGTCACAATATCCCGATTGGTTGCGCAACACTCAAGAGCACTAGTACCGTATCCTACGTGACATCAACTCCAATATGACTGAAGTGATACTTCCGTCTTGACATCACACCCAATACACTACGACTCTCTGATAAACCCAGAAATGGTGTACACAGAACCCGTTAAAGTCCCCTACCACCAGACCAAAGTCTATCGATTATCGTAAGTATTAGCGATGTAAGTCTCAGGTTAAGACCATACACACCTACCTTGATTTCGGCCTCCCATAGACACATAGTCATAATACCAATGAGGATTCCGAGGGGTCTATCCAGAGCGAAGCTGTTTCCCGTACCATCGGTGAAACACGACCTCCTATCGCACTTGCATAAGTATCCAAACACTTATATATGAGAAAACTATGCCGTTGTGCCCTCACAAATGCGCACAGTGCAATACTAGCCTATTCCGCATTATCGATGTCCAGTCTCGATAATACTACGGCTAGGGATATTTAATGATTAAACCTTCGGGGATGATACTGTCTCATATCATTCTCGTCCAGGTACTAATCATAGGGACCTCTCTCATTATATATCTATGGTGATCTAATTGTTGGAAACTAATAACCATGTCCAAGATCAAAAAAAGCAAAATATAAACAAGAATGAACTAGAGGGAATGATAGTCAAAAGGGAGAATCATGATATATTAATGGGAAACAATACTCACAAAAACGGAATGTGGATGCAATGGATGAAACAAAAGTTGCTCCTTTGTGCAGTGGAGGATTCGGCCAAGCAGTAAAGAGAAGCTCCAAGCTTTAATTGATCCTTCCAAGCTCTAAGATGAGTTTCCCATAACACCTTGTATGATCCCTTGATGTTGCTAGCCAAAGTTGTGTGTTAGAGTTCCAAACAAGCACACTTTCTTCTTGTCTTGCCACAAAACAAATGAAGAATTGGAGAGAGCTTTGAGAGCTCACTGTTTCGGTAATTTGAGAGGGAGAGGAGGATATGATTTTTGTCTCAAAAATCAATTTATATTTATGTCATAATTATATTAAATAATAATATAAATATGACACAAACCATGCAAAGACTTAGAGTGTCTAACACTCAATTTCCATGCAATACCCTTGAGTGCTTTGTACACTATCTTCATGCAATACATCTTGATTAAATAATGCAAATAATGACAAGTGTCATGTGGGCCCCACACGTTTCCAAATGAAAGTGGGCCCACGTGCACTCACGCGTTCGGGTTCGATATTTCCGAAATACCGAGCTTACGTCGCGACGTTAATTAAATCGAATTTAAATAAATAATTGCGCCTAGCGAAATTATTATTTACGTCGCTAACGAATTAATTCTAAATTAACTCGTTTGCCCGAATTAAAATCTAATTTCAATTTCGCGTCGAAATCGAATTCCATTATTATATCGAATATAATAATTTTACGATTAATTCTAAATTAATCGTTCTCTCTCTTTATACAGTACTTTATCCAAGATAAAGTCTCTCCGTAATTAATCCAAGATTAATCGAGTTTGAATCATACGTCATTGGTGAATCTTCGGGAAGCGACCCAAGAGACCTCTAGATATGTTGGCAGTAAATCCGGTTGTCGAACTATTCGAACACGTACGTACCAAGTACTACGTTTTTACCGATTTACAAGACAAGGTTAGCTTCTAGCAAAACGCCATGCCTACCCAATTCTCTAGAAATATTCTTACTGGAATATTAGATCTATAACAGGCGTAGTATACCGTAGTATAGTGTATATCGAACCAGTATCGGATGATCACATGTAAGGCCTGGGGCTGGATATGTGTCTGCCCCGTACGATACACATATCGGACATCAAGCAACCAGTCTCTTTGAATCGGATAATCCTGACCTAGTCATATTATCCCGATGGTTGCAACCATTATAGAGTACTAGTTCTGAATCCCTCGCGATCATCATCTCCATATGTCTGAAGTGATACTTCCATCTTGACATCACACCCAGTACACTACGATTCTCGATAAACCCAGAAGAGGTATACACAGAACTCGTTAAAGCCCTGGACCACCAAACCTAAATTTTACCGATTGTCGTAAGTACTAGCGATGCAAATCTCAGGTTAAGATCATATGCACCTACCCTGAAGCGGACTCCCATAGACACGCAGACATACTACCAATGGGACTCCGCGGGGGTCTATCCAGAGCGAAGCTGTTTTCCGTACTATCGGTAAAACACAACCTCCTACCGCACTTGCATAAGTATCCAATACTTAAATATATGAGAAACTATGCCGTTGTGCCCTCACAACATGCACAAGTGCAGTACTAGTCTATTCCGCATTATCGATGTCCAATCTCGATAATACTACGACTAGGGATATTTAATGATTAAACCTTTATGGATTGATACTGTCTCATATCATCACAATCCGGAACTAATCATAGGGACTTTTACCATTTATATATCAAAGTAAATAAATTACAAAACGGTAAAAGGCAATTTCATTACTACATAGTTAATTTTGTACAATAATACAATATCATTTACAAAATAGTGACGCTATGGGTCATTACTGTCTAACAATCTCCCACTTGGCCTATAGCCAGTCACTCAAGCATCTAATACCTGAACTATGTACATGTCGCTCAAACTTTTCCCGAGGAATAGCCTTCGTCAGCGGATCTGCAATATTATCCTCTGATGCGATCTTCTCGATCTTCACATCGCCACGATGTATGATCTCTCGAATCAGATGGAATCGTCGAAGAACATGTTTGGATCGTTGATGAGACCTTGGTTCCTTAGCCTGTGCTATAGCCCCGCTATTGTCACAATACAATGGAACGGGCTCAGCTGCTAACGGAACTACTCCTAATCCAATTAGGAATTTTCGGATCCAAACTGCCTCTTTTGCTGCTTCAGCTGCTGCAATGTACTCCGCTTCAGTTGCTGAATCGGCAACAGTATCTTGCTTGGAAGATTTCCAGCTCACTGCTCCGTTATTCAAGCAAAATATGTACCCGGTTTGCGACTTGAAGTCGTCTCTGTCGGTTTGGAAACTTGCATCGGTATACCCAGATACCTCAAGTTCTCCATCTCCATAGATTAAGAAAACATCCTTAGTTCTTTTAAGATACCTAAGGATATTCTTAACCGCCATCCAGTGATCCTGTCCTGGATCGGCCTGATATCGACTGCACATGCTCAAAGCATAGGACACATCAGGTCGTGTACATATCATGGCATACATGATCGATCCGACTGCCGAGGCGAACGGAGTCCGACTCATGTTGTCTCTCTCATCTTGTGTTTTAGGACACATGTCCCTAGATAGAAAGACGCCATGTGATGTTGGCAACAGTCCCTTCTTGGACTGATCCATGTTGAATCTCTTCAACACTTTATCAATATATGTACTCTGGGAGAGTCCAAGTAGCTTTCTAGATCTATCCCGGTAGATCTTTATTCCTAGAATAAAAGCTGCTTCTCCCAGATCTTTCATGGAGAATTTCAATGAAAGCCAAGCTTTCACCGACGTTAACATGGGAATGTCATTGCCTATAAGCAATACATCGTCGACATAAAGGACAATAAAAGTCAGTGCACTCCCACTAACCTTCTTATATACACAAGGATCATCTACGTTTTGAATGAAATCATATTCTTTTATGACCTCATCAAAACGTTGGTTCCATGACCTCGATGCTTGCTTCAGTCCATAAATGGACCGATTTAACTTACAAACCTTGTTTGCAAGTCTTGGTGCGATAAAACCGTCAGGTTGTTGCATATAAACATCCTCCAACAGGTTTCCGTTAAGGAAAGCGGTTTTAACGTCCATCTGCCATATTTCGTAATCGTAATATGCAGCTATTGCAAGCATTATCCGAATGGATTTAATCATGGCAACGGGTGAGAAAGTTTCGTCATAATCAACTCCAAGTTGTTGACGATACCCCTTCGCTACGAGCCTAGCTTTGTACGTTTGAACGTTGCCATCCATGTCTGTCTTCTTTTTGAAACCCATTTGCATCCAATAGGCTTTACGCCTTCTGGTGCATCAACCAGTGTCCAAACTTGGTTGGTATACATGGAATCCATTTCGGCCTTCATGGCTTCTTGCCATAAAGTGGATTCGATACCCTGTATCGCTTCCTCATACGTAGCCGGTTCAGTATCCTCAATAAGATTAATATCTACATGAGGTGAGATCAGGAATCCATACCTCTCAGGTATTACCCTGACTCTCTCCGACCTACGTAGTCCTTGTGTAACTGAAGATTGTGGTTCAGTCTCATCCTGGATGGACTGTTCATGTTCCGTTCTTGATTCATTGCCAGGAACAGTATCACTACGACTTTCATCGAGTTCTACTTTCCTCCCACTAAACACTGCATTTAGGAATTCCTTCTCAAGGAAAACCGCATGTAGAGCAACAAATACTTTGTTCTCTTTTGGGTTATAGAAGTAATATCCTTTGGTTTCCTTAGGATATCCAACAAATAGGCATTTATCTGATTTGGGTTCAAGTTTGGTACCTTCCAAACGTTTGACGTATGCCCAGCAACCCCAAATCTTCAGGAATGAGAAACCTGGTTTCTTTCCTGTCCATATCTCATACGGAGTCTGTTCAACAGACTTTGACGGAACCCTATTCAAAATAAGAATTGCACTTTCTAATGCATGTCCCCAGAAGGATATAGGCAGCTCAGTGCGACTCATCATCGACCTTACCATGTCAAGCAAGGTACGGTTTCTCCGTTCAGACACACCATTTAATTGTGGTGTTCCAGGAGGAGTCCATTGTGAAAGAATACCATATTCTTTCAAGTAATCTTGAAACTCATTACTTAAGTATTCGCCACCACGGTCCGACCGTAATGTTTTAATACTCTTGCCTGTTTGTTTTTCAACTTCGTGTCGAAACTCTTTGAATTTCTCAAAAGTTTCCGACTTGTGCATCATTAGATACACATAACCATAACGTGATGCATCATCCGTAAAGGTTACGAAGTATCGATATCCACCTCTAGCCTGGCTAGACATGGGCCCACAAACGTCACTATGAACGAGGGCTAACAGTTCAGTGGCGCGTTCACCTTTACCACTAAAAGGTGATTTAGGCATTTTGCCTAATAAACAAGATTCGCAGACGTCATATGAATTTGGATCAAATCCGTCCAAGTACCCACTCTTCGAAAGTGTGGATATGCGAGTCTTGTTGATGTGTCCCAGACGACAATGCCACAAATAAGTTTCTTCTTTTGGATTACTCATTTTGAGCCTTTTGTTTGTTATTTTACATTTTGGAGATTCATTTATATTCAAAATATAAAGACCATTATTTGCATCAGCACTGCAAATTTCTGCATCATTCATATATAAATAACACCTGGTGTTTTTAAATACAAAAGTGTACCCTGTTTGGGTTAACAAAGATACAGAAATAATATTCCTAGTTAAACTAGGAACAAAATAACAGTCATTTAGTTTAAGTACATGCCCCGAGGGGCAGTTCCAAAACAAAAGTGCCTACGGCCAAAACAGCAACAGAAGTTCCATTTCCAACTCGTAGATCTACCTCCCCCGAAGCCAGTCTCCTGCTATCATGCAGATCCTGCACATCAGTACAAATATGAGAACCACAGCCAGAATCAAAAATCCAATTTTTATTAAGACTGGAAGTAGTCATATTTATCTCAATAACAAACATACCTGAGGCCGGAGCCTTGCCCGCCTGTATGTCCTCCTTATGTCCCTTGTTCATGCGGCAGTCACGCTTCCAGTGACCTCTTTTGCCGCATTTCAGGCAAACATCTTGAGACTTGTCCCTTGGCTTCCCAGAAGCCTTTGTTGACTTGGCCTTGCCTTTGTTCTTATGCTTTTTCTTCTTAACACCCCAGTTGCCTTGAGCCCAGCTTTCGGCGTTTGAGATGTTGTTGCAAAGTGCGCCTCGCGCTTGTTGCCTTTCAGAAGTTCTTTCTCTGACTCCTTGAGAATCGACAACAACTCTCCAAGAGTGTCATCCGAATTCATCAGTTTGTAGTTGATGACAATCTGTTTCCAAGTATCGGGTAGTGACTGTAGAAGTACATCTATAGCCAGCTCAGACTCCAAGACTATACCCATACAAGCCAGTTCATCAATATCGGCTATCATTTGAGTCCCATGGACCTCAACAGAACTACCATCAGTCATACGGGAGCGAAAGATTCTCTTCACCAACTCGTACCTCGCCATCCGCTTATTAGTGCGGTGAAGATCTTGCAATCTTGCCATCATATTATAAGGATCCAAGTCCCTATTTTGGCGACGAAAGTGTTGAGTCATTGAAGCAAGCATGATCGACTGAGCCGTGTCACAATCATCACTGTGAGTTTTCCATAACTCCAGCTCAAGTGGCTCAGTGGGCTTAGGCCCGAGAGGTCTTTGTATCGTATACAGTATCCTCTCCGCCCCAAGGACTATCCTTAGGTTCATTTCCCAATCAGCAAAGTTTATCCCCTTAAAGACATTGTCACCCATGATGATGTCTCGGACATTTACCTTGCTTGCCATCTTAACTACGATAGTCCAACTATCTAGTTAACGATAAAATGGGTACAGTCAAACTGTTACAAGAAAAATAACATTTTATTAGTCCAACTAATGTTAAAAAATTGACGAAATAAATTTTGTAAGCGCGTAAAGCTAAGTATCTGAATGAAATTGCAAACTCAATACTAGCCTCCCACTATTTTCTACAAGTCTCTAACCCTCTGTTGAGTACTCGGGAAATCCAATTCCTAGTGGGCTAGGATCCCGTTAAATAACACACAACCTTGACTTTGGCCAACAAGTTGTATGATATTTAACTAGGTAGATCTCGAAGATCAATTGGATCCCATCCAATTCCTAGATCCGGTAGGTGGACATCCAAGTCCGAAACATATATATCTAATACATACGTTAATGTATCCAATACATTTTCCTAACCATTTCCTCTGAATCAACTAAGCCTTGGCTTTGGCACAACAAACCTAATGATTCCAGTTAAGCGGGACCCATTGACAAGGAAAGTTTCGTAATCAATGTCGATGGACAAGAAGTGATCTTGACTTTGGCCAACAAATCACAACTTGGACAGGACACCGATGTGAACAAAACTCTCATGATTCAAACACATCCTCAATTGACAAAGGTCTTGACTTTGGCCAACAAACCAATGCCAATTTCGGATCTTGAGAAAGAATCATTCAACGGAAGGAAAATCGCTTAATATTGTTTGAGGGATTTTTCGCGTAATTGGCAACCAATTAATTTATCTTTGTTAGGTCTCATCATCATACACCCTTAAGCATGCTTCTAAAACATCATAAAGCGCGTAAAGTAAAATAATAGTGATATGCGGATGGATATATAAACAACTTGTTCCTAGAACAAATCACTCCCTTTCCTCTCCCCGCTAGCACTATTCTACTTCTACCCAATTACATAATACAATAAGAGAAACCTCATTTACATTGAGGGGAATTAGGTGAGAAGAGAATACAAAGAGATAAAGAGATAAGGCTGGACACGCAGGTCCAATTTATAAATTCCAAATTTACAATAATTTCTAAAATTACCCTTCCCTTCTAATATCCATCCGATATACACTATTCATACAACACATCCACATTCATTCATTCATTCAAGGCATGTTATACAACCAATCAAATCCAATTAATTAGTCTTTAATTAGGTGACAATACAATGTTCAAACAATTGTTTGCATTTGCGCGAGTCCAACTCGTTTTGAGAATAAATACATATTGTATGAATTCACGAATTATATCGAACTACTCGTTAAATCCAATTTAAGTCGTATTCAATACTAATCCTTTTATTTAATTCTAAATTAAATATTACACTTTTATTGTGCTTTTATAACTTAGATTCCAAATCTAGTACTTTGGGTCTCAAAGCCCAACTAACATCTAATGTCCGTTTAATTAAAGTCCGATGGGCTTTCTATTGATTTCATTAGGCTTGGGCCTTGGTCAATGTGGGTCAAACCCAATTTCCAAGCCCAATAAGGAATCACCCTCATTTGCCATAAAATCAATATCAAGCCCATAAGGCCCAATTAAACATAAAAGCCCATTTATTACATTTGGACTTAAATGGTGTGATTTAAGGCCCATTTTGGATCCAATCCAAATGGTCCAAATCTACTTGGCCCAACCAAGCCCATTTATGACCAAATATAATAGTTTTAGGCCCAATTCCAATTTAAGCCCAATTAACTAAATTTTAAAATTCCAAATTTTATAACTTAATTAATTAAAGTGTATTTTCATGATTAATCCTTTAAATCAATATTCCCAAAATATCAAATTAATCTATTAATCATATTTTTATCTTAAATACATGTCCAACATTATTTAATCAAAAAATCAAGTCCCTAATCATCATCAAGCATTCGGCCAAGGTGATTAATATGGTTCCGATTTCGTTTTCAATCCAATCAAGTTACAAATGATCATCTCCATATTATTTCAAGTCATCCAATGTCTTAAAATTAAAAAATCATCTAGTCCACATGCTTGCATGTATTCGGCCAAGCCTCATTGGGGTTGGAAAAATTAATCCAATTTATTTTCCATGAAATTGATGATGTATAATCCATTTAACATACATCTAAGCATATTTAATCAAGCAAACTCATCAAATCATGCTTCAAACAATTTTCCCCAAATAACATCCTAATATATTTGCATGCATTTTTAGGCTCAATGATACCATTGTTGGAAATCTAATAACCATGTCCCAAGATCAAAAACAAGCAAAATATAAACAAGAATGAACTAGATTGAAGTAATGGCGGAAACAATACTCACAAAACGGAATGTGGATGCAATGGATGAAACAAAAGTTGCTCCTTTGTGCAGTGGAGGATTCGGCCAAGCAGTAAAGAGAAGCTCCAAGCTTTAATTGATCCTTCCAAGCTCTAAGATGAGTTTCCCATAACACCTTGTATGATCCCTTGATGTTGCTAGCCAAAGTTGTGTGTTAGAGTTCCAAACAAGCACACTTTCTTCTTGTCTTGCCACAAAACAAATGAAGAATTGGAGAGAGCTTTGAGAGCTCACTGTTTCGGTAATTTGAGAGGGAGAGGAGGATATGATTTTTGTCTCAAAAATCAATTTATATTTATGTCATAATTATATTAAATAATAATATAAATATGACACAAACCATGCAAAGACTTAGAGTGTCTAACACTCAATTTCCATGCAATACCCTTGAGTGCTTTGTACACTATCTTCATGCAATACATCTTGATTAAATAATGCAAATAATGACAAGTGTCATGTGGGCCCCACACGTTTCCAAATGAAAGTGGGCCCACGTGCACTCACGCGTTCGGGTTCGATATTTCCGAAATACCGAGCTTACGTCGCGACGTTAATTAAATCGAATTTAAATAAATAATTGCGCCTAGCGAAATTATTATTTACGTCGCTAACGAATTAATTCTAAATTAACTCGTTTGCCCGAATTAAAATCTAATTTCAATTTCGCGTCGAAATCGAATTCCGATTATTATATCGAATATAATAATTTTACGATTAATTCTAAATTAATCGTTCTCTCTCTTTATACAGTACTTTATCCAAGATAAAGTCTCTCCGTAATTAATCCAAGATTAATCGAGTTTGAATCATACGTCATTGGTGAATCTTCGGGAAGCGACCCAAGAGACCTCTAGATATGTTGGCAGTAAATCCGGTTGTCGAACTATTCGAACACGTACGTACCAGTACTACGTTTTTACCGATTTACAAGACAAGGTTAGCTTCTAGCAAAACGCCATGCCTACCCAATTCTCTAGAAATATTCTTATTGGAATATTAGATCTATAACAGGCGTAGTATACCGTAGTATAGTGTATATCGAACCAGTATCGGATGATCACATGTAAGGCCTGGGGCTGGTAATGTGTCTGCCCCGTACGATACACATATCGGACATCAAGCAACCAGTCTCTTTGAATCGGATAATCCTGACCTAGTCATATTATCCCGATGGTTGCAACCATTATAGAGTACTAGTTCTGAATCCCTCGCGATCATCATCTCCATATGTCTGAAGTGATACTTCCATCTTGACATCACACCCAGTACACTACGATTCTCGATAAACCCAGAAGAGGTATACACAGAACTCGTTAAAGCCCTGGACCACCAAACCTAAATTTTACCGATTGTCGTAAGTACTAGCGATGCAAATCTCAGGTTAAGATCATATGCACCTACCCTGAAGCGGACTCCCATAGACACGCAGACATACTACCAATGGGACTCCGCGGGTCATCCCGAAGCTGTTTTCCGTACTTCTCCGCACAACCTCCTCCCCCCTCCTTGCACTTATTTAATCCTGCCCCAACATGCACTATGCAGAGCGAAGCTGTTTTCCGCATTATCGATGTAAATCTCGATAATACTACGACTTGCATAAGTATCCAATACTTAAAATTATGAGAACTATACCGTCTGTTGCCATCACAACCGGCACAAGTGGACTTTACCATTAGTACTAGTCTATTCTGCATTATCGATGTCCATATCCGATAATACTACGATAGGGATATTTATATGATTAAACCTTGAGGATTGATACTGTCTCATATCATCAACAATCCGGGAAACTAATAATGGACATTTTTTACCATTGTGTTATATATCAAGTAAATAATTACAAAACGGTTTTTAAATTCTTTATTTTTTGGGTTTAAATAATTCAATTCATTACTACATCAGGTAATTTTGTGTACAATTAATACAACTATCATTTAACACAATAGTGACGCTAGGGCATTACTGTCTAAACATTAATCACAAATGATCCGAGAGTGCAATTTCTTGTCACATAGTTAATTTCTGTTACAAACAAAAAACACATGATATGTGAAAAATAGTGACGCTTATGGGTCATTTTGTCAAAATAGTTCCCATGATAAATTGTTTGGCACGAGTCATATAGGATATGAAAAAGGAAGAAACGGGGTTTCTCATTCCTGATAATTTGGGTGTATGCCAGGCATAACGTTTGGATGATACCAAACACTAAAGAGACCAAAATTGGATAAGTGCCAATATAGGTTATCCTAATGGTTGAAACCTTAAGTATAAGTACTTCGTAAATCTCACATGAGAACAATGTGATTGTTGCTTCACCATGCGGTTTTTCCTGAGAGGAATACTGATATACAGTGGTCAGTGGGAGGATAGTGATAATCGATGAAAAATACTTGGAGTAATATGTTCAAGGCTACGAAATCCTTAATGGAACACAAACAGTTCATCAATAATGAATCTGTACCATTAATCTTCAAACAAATACCAAGAACTTCGTAGATCGGATAAAGTCAGTTCAGAAAAACAACCTAAGGTATGGGTTTTGATCTAAATCTCATAAAGATGTCAATCTTATGGAGGTGTACAACCGCTCATCCTATTCGTTTTGAGGAAGGATATCGAGTCTCTTGCTTCCTATTCGATTCCCTACTATGTCCAGGCAAGTCTAGTCCATGCCATGAGTCCAAAATGGATTCCATGTATAACAGCATTTCGGATACTAGTTGTTGTACCACAAGGCATTTGACTATTGGTACATTAAACGTCTTCAAGGAAGACATACATGGATGGCAACATACCAACGTACAAAGCTAGGCTTGTGACGAAAGGTATCATTTAATCAACATCGTGTTAATAACGTTTCAACCTTTTTTGTTGCCATGGTAAATCCATTTTGAAGATGCTTGTTGATAACTGTATATTTCATTTATGAAATATGTCAGTTACAAATCAAAATCGCTTTCCTGAAAGGAAACTTTTGGAGAATGTTTATAACATTCTGACGATTTGTTATATAACCGACAAACAAGGTTTGCGGATTATTCGATCCATGTTTGGATTGAAGCAAGCATAAGTTCTTGGAACTGACGTTTTGAGATAATCATAATGGTTTATGATTTGACTCAAAAACGAAATAATATCTTGTGTATATAAGGAGGTTAGTGGAGCGGCACTGACAGTTAAATTCCCATAAAACAATTGGTGAAAGCTTGGTTTTTCATGATATTCTTTCAATAGAAATTCTCCGTAGAATTCTGGGGAGTCAATTTATAGTAACAACTTTTATTAAGGAATAAAGATCTACTGGGATAGATTTG
>SKCR01005388.1:0-25778 GCA_019454045.1 Zanthoxylum bungeanum | reverse complement strand
AAGTGTTGAGTCATGGAAGCAAGCATGATCGACTGAGTCGTATCACAATCATCACTATGAGTTCTCCATAACTCCAGCTCAAGTGGCCTCAGTGGGCCTCGGCCCGAGAGGTCTCTCTATGGTGTTATAACCGCCTCTCCCCAAGGACTATCCTTAGGTTCATTCCCCGTCTGCGAAGTTCGTGCCCTTAAACACATTATCACCCATGATTATGTCATGGATATTCACTTTGTTTGCATTTAACTACGATAGTCTAACTATCTAGTTAACGATATATGGGACAGTCAAACTGTTACAGTAAAAATAACATTATATTAGTCCAACTATCTATGTTAAAAATATTGACGAACTAAATTTTGTAAGCGCGTAAAGCTCTAAGTATCTGAATGAAATTGCAAATTCAATACTAGGCCTCCCACTATTTTCTACAAGTCTAACCCTCTGTCGAGTACTCGGGAAATCCAATTCCTAGTGGGCTAGGATCCCATTAAATAACACATAACCTTGACTTTGGCCAACAAGCTATATGATATTTAATTAGTAGATCTCGAAGATCAATTGGATCCCATCCAATTCCTAGATCCTGTAGGTGGACATCCAAGTCCGAACCATATATATATCTAATACATATGTCAATGTATCCAATACATTTTCCTAACCATTTCCTCTTAATCAACTAAGTCTTGGCTTGGCACACAACAAACTTAATGATTCCAGTTAAGCGAGACCCATTGACATGGAAAGTTTCGTAATCAATGTCGATGGACAAGAAGTGATCTGACTTTGGCCAACAAATCACAACTTGGACAAGACACCGATATGGAACAAAACTCTCATGATTCAAACACATCCTCAATTGACAAGGTCTTGACTTTGGCCAACAAAACCAATGCCAATTTCGGATTTGAGAAGAATCACTCAACGGAAGGAAAATCGCTTAATATTGTTTGAGGGATTTTCGCGTAATTGGCAACCAATTAATTATCTTTGTTAGGCTCATCATCATACACCCTTAAGCATGCTTCTTAAAACTCATAAAGCGCGTAAAGTAAAATAATAGTGATATGCGGATGGATATATACAATTTGTTCCTAGAACAAATCACTCCTTTCCTCTCCCCGGCTAGCATTATTCTACTTCTACCCAATTACATAATACAATAAGAGAAACCTCATTTACATTGAAGGGAATTAGGTGTGAGAAGAATACAAAGAGATAATAAGAGAAAGGCTGGACACGCAGGTCCAATTAATAAATTCTGAATTTACAATAATTTCTAAAATTACCCTTCCCTTCTAATATCCATCCGATATACACTATTCATTCATCACATCCACATTCATTCATTCAATGCATGTTATACAACCAATCTAATCCAATTAATTAGTCTTTAATTAGGTGACAATACATTGTTCAACCAATGGTTTGCTTTTGCGCGAGTCCAACTCGTTTTTTAGAATAAGTACTTGTAGTAGGAATTCATGAATTATATCGAACTACTCGTCAAATCCAATTTAAGTCGTATTCAATACTAATCCTTATATTTAATTCCAAATTAAATATTTACACTTTTATTGTGCTTTTATGACTTAGATTCCAAATCTAATTCTATCGGGTCTCAAAGCCCAATCAACATCCAATGTCCGTTTAATTAAAGTCCGATGGGCTTTCAATTGATTTCATTAGGCTTGGGCTTTGGTCAATGTGGGTCAAACCCAATTTCCAAGCCCAATAAGGAATCACCCTCATTTGCCATTGAAATCAATATCAAGCCCATAAGGCCCAATTAAACATAAAAGCCCATTTATCACATTTGGACTTAATGGAATGATTTAGGCCCAACTTTGGATCCAATCCAATTTGCCCAAACCTACTTGGTCCAACCAAGCCCATTATGCCCAAATATAATAGTTTTAGGCCCAATTCAAAATTAAGCCCAATTAATCAAATTTTAAAATTCCAAATTTTATAACTTAATTAATTAAAGTGTAATGTCATGATTAATCCTTTAAATCAATATTTCCAAAATATCAAATTAATCCATTAATCATATTTTTATCTTAAATACATGTCCAACATTATTTAATCAAAAATCAAGTCCCTAATCTTCTTCCATGCATTCGGCCAAGGTGATGAAAAAATTACCGATTTCGTTTTCAATCCAATCGAATCACAAATCGTCATTATATGTTCGTTTAAAGTCATCCAATGATCTTATAAACAACAAATCATCATCTCCATGGTCTAGGTAGCATTCGGCCAAGCCTCTCCAAGAGGGGAAAAATTAATCCAATTTATTTTTAATGAAATTGATAATGTATAACATAATGTAACATACATTTAAGCATACTTAATCAATCAAAATCATCAAATCATGCTTCAATCAATTTTGCGCAAATATTACCCTAATATATTTTCATGCTCTTTAATCTCAATGATACCATTGTTGGAAAATCTAATCCATGTCCCAAGATCAATAGAGCATACAAATATATATAAATGAATGAACAATATTGAAGTATGGCGGAATCATACTCACAAAGATCGGAATGCGGATGCGTTGATGAAATGAAAACTTTTCTCCTTAGTGCAGTGAAGGTTTCGGCCAAGGTGAGTGGGGAAGCTCCAAGCTTTCTTTGATCCTTCCAAGCTCAAGAATTAGTTTCCCATAACACCTTTGTATGATCCCTTGAAGGTGCTAGCCTTGTATGTGATTTAATGTTCCAAACAAGCACAAAATCTTCAAGCTTTTGCAACAAAAACCTGAAAATGGAGAGAGCTGTGAACTGTCACAGTTTTGGTCAAGAGGAAAAGAGAGAAGAATGATGATTTTTGATTTCAAAATCAATTTATATTTGTGTCATAATAATTGTCTCAAACATATACCATACCTTTGGTAGGTTTATGACACAAATCTAACACCATTCCTTG
The DNA here is from genome assembly GCA_019454045.1 of Zanthoxylum bungeanum. Taxonomy (NCBI): domain Eukaryota; kingdom Viridiplantae; phylum Streptophyta; class Magnoliopsida; order Sapindales; family Rutaceae; genus Zanthoxylum; species Zanthoxylum bungeanum. Next base: position 22,847 of record SKCR01005388.1, on the reverse strand, counting down.
CCTTTGAGTGTTGTACACACTATCACCTAAACCCATCACACAAAAGTGAATTTAATGACAAGTGATGTGATGGTTGATGTGACATGTGGGCCCCACTTGATTCTGAATGCGAGTGGGCCCGCAAACACTCCCGGGCTCGGGTTTGATAATTCCGAATTAACGAACTTCCGTTGCGACGTTATTTAAATCGAATTTAATTTAATAATTGTGCCTAGCATAATTACTATTCATGTCGCTAATGAATTAATTCTAAATTAATTCTTTTGCCCGAATTAAAATCTAATTTTAATTCCGCGTCGAAATCGAATTTCGTTTAATATATCGAATATATTATTTTAACGATTAATTCCAAATTAATCTTTCTCTCTCTTCAAATAGTACTTTATCCAAGATAAAGTCTCTCCGCAATTAATCCCAGATTAACTAAGTTCGAATCATACGTCATCGGTGAATCTTCGGGAAGCGACCCAAGAGATCTTTGGATATGTTGGCAGTAAATTCGGTCGTCGGACTATCCGAACACGTACGTACCAAGTACTACGTTTTTACCGATTTAGAAGACAAGGTTAGCCTCTAGCAAAACGCCATGCCTACCCAATTCTCCAGAAATATTCTTACTGGAATATAAGATCTATAACAGGCGTAGTATACCGTAGTATAGTGTATAGCAGTCCAGTATCAGATGATCACATGTAAGGCCTGGGGCTGGAGATGTGTCTGCCCCGTACGATACATATATCGGACATCAAGCAACTAGTCTCTTTGAATCGGATAATCCTGACCTTGTCATATTATCCCGATGGTTGCAACCATTATAGAGAACTAGTTATGTATCCTGCGCGATCATCATCTCCATATGTCTGAAGTGATACTTCCGTCTTGACATCACATCCAATACACTACGATTCCTGATAAACCTAGAAGAGGTGTACACATAACCTGTTAAAGCCCTGGACGACCAAAACTAAAGTCTACCGATTGTCGCAAGTACTAGCGATGCAAGTCTCAAGTTAAGACCATATGCACCTACCCTGAAGCGGACTCCCATAGACACGCAGACATACTACCAATGGGATTCCGCAGGGTCTATCCAGAGCGAAGCTGTTTTCCGTAGCATCGGTAAAACACAACCTCCTACCGCACTTGCATAAGTATCTTATACTTAAATATATGAGAACTATGCCGTTGTGCCCTCACAACACGCACAAGTGCAGTACTAGTCTATTCCGCATTATCGATGTCCAATCTCGATAATACTACGACTAGGGATATTTAATGATTAAACCTTTATCGATTGATACTGTCTCATATCATCTCAATCTGGAAATAATCTTAGGGACTTTTACCATTATATATCAAAGTAAATAAATTACAAAACGGTAAAAGGCAATTTCATTACTACATAGTTAATTTTGTACAACAATACAACATCATTTACAAAATAGTGACGCTATGGGTCATAACTGTCTAACACTATATGCAGTGGTAAGTGGGAGGAAAGTAAAACTCGATAAAAATCGGAGTGATACTATTCCAGGCACCGATTCTTTAATGGAACACAAACAGTTCATCAGGATGAAACAGTATCACAATCTTCGAATCCACAAGAACCACGTAAGTCGGAGAGAGTCAGAAAACAACCTGAGAGGTCTGGATTTCTGATCTCACCTCATGAAGATGTCAATCTTATTGAAGAATACGAACTGGCTATGTATGAGGAAGTGATACAAGGTATCGACTCCCTATTATGGCAAAGTTCCATGATGTCCGAAATGGATTCCATGTATACCAACCAAGTTTGGACACTGGTTGTTGTACCGGAAGGTATTGTGCCTATTGGTACTAAATGAGTCTTCAAGGAAGACAAACATGGATGCCAACATACCCACGTACAAAGCTAGGCTTGTAGTGAAAATGTATCGTTATCAACATTGTGTCGATTACGACGAAACCTTTTACTTGTTGCCATGATTAAATCCATTTGGAGAATGTTTGCTAATGCTGCATGTTTCATTTATAAAATATGGCAGCTGAACGTCGAAATCACTTTTCTTAAACGGAAACCTTTTGGAGGATGTTTACAATATCCTAACGGTATTGTCGCACCAAAACGAGCAAACAAGGTTTGCAAGTTATTCAATCCATTTATGGATTGAAGCAAGCATTGCGTTCTTGGAACTGACGTTTTGATAAGATCATAATGGTATATGATTTAGTTTACAACGAAGATAATTCTTGTATATATAAGAAGGTTAGTGGGAGCGCACTGATAATGATTGTCCAATATAATGATGACATGTCATTTCTTGGAAATGACATTCCCATAATACATTCGGTGAAAGCTTCGCTTTCAAGAAAATTCTTGTAGGCATTGCATTTTTGCATGTGAAACCCGATGATGAGTCTCAGTTGGAGGCACTACCTTTTTAGTTAAGGATATTGCGGGAAACGGAGGTCGGAAGGGGAAATTCAGAATAAGTACGTCATCGGATTCATTTCACAAGTTCACTGTTTTCGTTCGTGCTGCGTCCGTTACTTCGTTCGAACGTCAAGCAGATTGCGGGCGTTCGTGTAGCGTTCGAATGGGCGTTCGAACGACGTCAGTATTTCTGGTTTTGTTGCTAGCCTCACACCCCAGCCGAATTAGCCCACCAAAGCCCATAAAACACATCCCAATTAATAAAACACACATGGGAAATTAAATTAAATATTAATTAGATAATGTAATTAAATAAAATAATTAATTAAGTCATATACCAAATTAAATAAAACAAATAAAATCTAAATAATCAGCTACAAAATAAAAAAATACTTACACAAATTAAAGAAATTGCATGCCTAATAAAGATAAATCAAATATATTAACTTCCTAACTAAACAAAATCACATACTAAATTAAAAAGATGTCATGCCTAATTAAAATCAATTATAACAAATTTAAGATATTGACTTCCTAATCTAAACCAAATTTGTCCCCCCTCAATCTTTGGCTTTCCTTGCTCAACACTAAATCAAATCCCTTCCTTGTGAGACAAGGAGTAGCCCTAACCTTTCTCTATATAAACAACCCCTAACCAAGACATGCACGCCACTAGCTCATACACAATACTTACACGAAAATCAAAACACCAAGAGCCCTAGCCACTAACGGCAATAGCAAGAAGAAAAACACAAATAATTCTCTTCAACTCCCCCACTCCACAACCGAAAACAGCAGCCCCTAAACCTCCACACATCACCGAAAATACACCCCCAAACAGAAGCCCCTTTCCACCGAAAACATCAGCCCCTACACCTCCTAAAACACGCCTGAACAGTAGCCTAAATCACCCCCAAAATAGCAGCCAAATCCTCTTAAAACAGTCCCTAAAATCCTCAAAACAGTGACATAAAAACTGCATTTATAATCCTTAAAAAAATCACACAAGACTGCACTAAAAACCCACAAAAAACACTCGAAATAGTCCATTGAAACGCCAAAACAGTGACCAATAATTGAGCAGGAAAACCGCGAGGAAACAGCAGCAAAACGGAGTCAAAACAGTAGCTTGAGTAGCAAAACAGCGAGGTAAAACGCAAACCAGTGAACCAGAAAAGTTACGGAGCGATAGACCTTCCGACGGCCGTGAAACGCGAGTACGAAAGTCGACATAAAAGGTTAGACCTGAGGGTATTTTTCACACTCATTTTCAGTTGTATTTTTATTATTAATTGAGTTCCGTTTGCATGATTATTTTTTAGTGAAGCATGTTGTGGCCCTTGAATAGATAGAAAGTGCATGAATTGTGAAATATTGTATGTTGTGGCCTTGGAATAAAATGAAAGATGTGTCAACTCTCACGGTATATCAGATGGAAACCCGGACATAAATTTCATAGCCGATTCCGAATGGACGGTAGTATGATCTGTACTCGGGATACAACTCCATGTACCGCTTGAGTAAACGACACCTTCTTTTGTTTTATGTTGCTTTGATTTATTTAGTATTCGTTATTTAAATTATGCATGTTACTTGTTTATGCATGATGCGATCGAGCGCATGGGCTTAGTAAGTCGAATTACTGGTCCCCTATTTGGAGGGGTTAAAATCCTTTACCATGATGCTTTGCCGCGCCAGTTGGTGTATATTCGGTTGGATGTGAGATGAGTTCAATCGGATACGTGAGGTCCTACATTGTGGATTTGTTTGTCCATGAATGTGTTGCATGCATCAGGTCTGGTTCCGTTCGAACGCGTTATCAAACGCCACACGAACGCGAACCTTCTATTTACCGTTTGAACGCGTTCTCGAATGCTACGCGAACACGCACGCATTTTCTTAGTTTCATCGTGCATCATGTCTGGTTCCATACGAACTCGTTCTCGAACGCTATACGAATGTGAACCTTTTGTTTACCGTTCGAACGCATTATCAAACGCTACGCGAATCAGCACGCATCTTCTTAGTGTTTCATGCATCATGTCTGGCTCCATTCGAACGCGTTCTCAAACGCTATACGAACACGAACCTTCTGTTTACCGTTCGAATGCGTTCTCAAACGCTACGCGAATGCGCACCCACTTAACTGAGTTATTTTCATCAGATTTCGTACATAATTGTCCCTAGTAGCTATTCCTTCGTATGATAAACCTGATTGTTTCTATGCATTATGCAAGATTGTGTAGGTGTCGTTCATCTGTATTCCGCACATGTATGAGTATAATGTGTTTATTAACTTGTATGCTTGCTGTATGTTAATCTTTATATATGCAGATTGAGACATAGATTACATGCTAATAGGCTGTATGCAAATTCGGATATATGTTACATGTAAATTTAGATGAACTTGTTGATGTATGCATGTGAATTTAGAAGCATGATACTCTTGGAAATAAGTGTTACTTAAACTTGATTAAATTATTACATAAATCCTTTCATTACAAGTGACATAAGTAAGGGACCATTCCGAACCCAACGGTTTGAGGTCTTCCCTTGCGAGGGGTGAGTGCGGCCTTAAATGTCATTTTCCTGGTTCACACCAGGTGGCGACTCCATTATTCTCCGGTTTAGTCCCCCGGACTATTCCGTACTCCCAACCGGGCCGCGAGCCCGGGACATCATGCGTCGTCCAGTTCCTGTGTCCCACAGTCTGGCGACTCCACTGGGGATAGAGAATTGGCCCCGAAATATTATCTTGTAATGTTTGAATTTATGTTCTAATTGACCGTGTCTATAGTGGATAAAATGGGGGTTTAATCAAGGGCATTTTGAGGCTAGGTAATGGTTTGGTGTCTTCATTCATTCACTACCTTCCTAGAAGGAAAAGCTGTGAAGGCACCTATATAGCCATCTACTCGTAGCTTATCGTGATAGACTAATTTAGAGGACTCGTTGTTTATTCCTATCACCAAGCGATAAGAGCCTAAGAGGCAAGGGTAGTTAAGAGAGCCTCGCTCCACCCTCCCTCTGGGGAATCTAGAACGGGAAATCCATTTGACAGTCAGTCACACACCATAGCTCATTGGCACGTACCTTAGTGTATAAAAAAGGGTGCACTCACTTGGTCGCTCGAACCCTTGATTGGGGAGACCTAGTTGTGGGCCATCCTTCGCCGGTGAGAGCCTTTGTCTACACTCTTGCGAACCCACCCACGGACCGGGTTTGTATGGTTAAAGTAACAATTATTTCCTTGAATATGTGCTTGTGGACCATCCTCATTTGGATGCAGTTGGACTATTGTCAGAAATGCGAACTTGCTGGGCCATTTAAACTGGGGCGAGTTCGTACCTTATGACCATTAGGCCCAAAGCTTCTGAAATGTTGATGGGTCATTCTGTAGAAATTATTACTTTAAGTTTGCATTATCTTTCTTTTATGCTTGTGTTTGGGAACATCGTCGTTTGGATCCATTTGGACCATTTGTCATGGGATATGGGTTTGTTGGGCCATTTAAACTGGGACAAGAATGTATTTTATGACGATTGGGCCAAAGGCTTCTAAGTGATTGATGGGCCACTTTATGATTGTGTTCGGAACATTACCATTTGGAATTAGTTGGGCTCCTTGCCATAAGATGTGTACTCATTGGGCCATTTAAACTGGGACGAGTTCACTCTTATGACAGTTAGCCCAAAAGCTTCTAAAATGATAACGGGCCGATTTGTTTGAAAATTTTAGTTGATTTAGTATGTTATATATGTTACATGCATCTCATACACCCCATGCATACATACATCATGCTAACCCTTGTGTTCTGAAAGCCATCATAGATTCCCGTTGGGTTATGGAATAGGGAAGACTCACCAAAAGACCGGTAACAGATATGAGTACATCTGATAATGAGGTATCCTGGATAGATCAGTTGGAAAATGGTTTCGCCAAGATTACCAAACAGTTGCAAGCCATGACTACTGCCATGGAAAATATGGTTGTACCCCGTGCTATGGGCAATTCTGAGAATGTGAGGCGCGAAGAGCCTCCGAATGGGTTGGGGGATGATATCCCCACTTTGGATGATGACATGGCAGAGTATACAACAGGCAAAGTGATTGGGTCTCAGGCAGAATTTCAGAAGCTTCGGGATTAGTTTGAGTCAGTTACCCGTAAGATGTAGGGTAAGGACGAAGAATTACTAGACTATGAGGCGATGGCTTTTGAGAAACAGTTGCCTGCTCAGTTCAAGATGCCGGATATGGCCAAGTTCAATGGGAATGGGGATCCGAGGGTCCACCTCTGACAATAAGTGTCAATTATGAGTTCAGTGGGCCTAACACAGCGCCAAGCTCAGAAGATGTTTGGGATGTCACTTGAGGGGGCACCCCGTAGTGTGGTACCATAGCCTTGAAAGAAAGGTTAAGGAGGATTGGAGGGAATTGGCAGATGTATTCCTGAAACAGTATGTTACAGACTTAGAGATTGATTTGTCACTTCGTGATTTGGAGAACACTAAGCAGAAGCCAAAAGAAAGCTTCAAGGAGTATGTAGACCGCTGGAGAAGCCAGCTTCTGAAAATACAGACTCGTCCCTCTGAGAAGGACCAGATTAAAATGATCATCAAGGGCATTAAGCCCTCGATCTATGGCAGGTTGAGGAGGATGACTTCAATGATTGCGGATTTCCGACAGTTGAGGGAAACTGTCATGGATATTGAGGAAGAAGAGGCTGAAAACAGAAAGTTTTATGGCCAGAATATGAGGAATTTTGGAGGGCATTCTGAGACCAAGCCCGCTACTACCGAGATTGCTTCTATTAAGAATAGGCGCTTTTCTAACATGGGTATACCCTTGTCCAAAGTGCTTGAGAAGCTGACCAGGCAAGGACTCTTAAAACTCTTGGAACCTAGACCACTCCCAAATCCTCCCCCACCAAGCCTTAATATGAACCGCTACTGCCACTTCCACCAACAACCTAGCCATGACACCAATAGTTGTACCTGTTGGTTAAAATCTAGGTCCCAAGATCAAACAAGACATGAAAACATGCGTGAATACACCAACGGAGATAGCGGAATACTCACATCGATCGGTTGAGTCGATTTGGAGACGAATGAAGGCCAAAAACGCACTGCCTTGCTCACGCCACTGCAACAAGTCCACTGCCGCAGTTTTTCAGTTTTTGAGCTGAGAAAACGGAGCTCCAAGCCTCGTCCGACGGATCCCGGCTCATGGGCGAACCTCCCTACCACCTTCGCAAGACTCGTAAGTGTGCTAGCACTTGATTTCTCACCATGAAAAACCACTCTTGCTTCCCTTTAGTGTCACGTTTTTCTGGTTCAAAACCAGTCCCAATATTCTGTTTTTGGGCGTGAGAAGAAGAGAGCAAATGAAGAGATGAAATTGTGTTTTGTTATTACAAAAGTTGTAAATCATTTGTTTATATATTTTCAAAAATATTAATGATTTACCAATTAATTTTAACTTTCAAAAAGTCAAATAAATTGAATGTATAAGCTTGAGGGTTCCACACTCCAATATCAATGTCCATCAAGTCATATCAACTTTATAAAGTGACATGTTGAGTGTCTTTCACTCAATCCATTAATCAAATCAATCAATCACTCAAAGTGACTTTTGATTTGACGCTTGATGTGACGATTGATTTGACGCTTGATGTGACTTGCATCGCCGCACTCGAATTCGAAATACGAATGCGCTCGCAATCACACTCGGGCTCGGGTTCGTTAATTCCAAATTAACGATTTTTCCGTCGCGTCGTAATTAGATGATTACGCCTAGCGAATTCACTATTCACGTCGCTAACGAATTAATTCTAAATTAATTCGTTCGCCCGAATTAAAATCTAATTTTAATTCCGCGTCGAAATCTAATTTCGTTTAATATATCGAATATATTAATTCAATCGATTAATTCCAAATTAATCGTTATCTCTCTCTTTACGATTTTTATCCTAGATAAAATATCTCCGTAATTAATCCTAGATTAATTTTCTCTCTCTTATATAATCCCAGATTATTCAAGAGTGCGAGTTGTGCGTCATCGGTGGATTATCGGGAAGCGACCCATGAGATCTCCGGATAATTGGCAGTAAATACGGTCGTCGGAGTATCCGAATCACGTACGTACCAAGTACTACGTTCTACCGATTTACGAGACAAGGTCGACTCCTAGCAAACACCAAGTCTACCCAATTCTCCGGACATATCCATTTAAGAATATTAAGATCTGTATCAAGCGTAGTATACGATTGTATTGTGCATATCGGTCCAGTATCGGATAGTCACGTGCTAGGCCTGGGGCTGGATAAGTGTCTGCCCCGTACGAAGCACATGTCGGATGTCTGGTAACTAGTCTCTATAATCGGATATACATGACCTTGTCATAATATCCCGATGGCCGCGCAGCACTTAAGAGCACTAATACCGTATCCTGCGTGACATCATCTCCAATATGACTGGAGTGATACTTCCGTCTTGACATCACATCCAATACACTACGACTCTCTGATAAACCCAGAAGTGGTGTACGCAGAACCGGTTAAAGCCCTGTACCACCAAGACCAAAGTCTATCGATTATCGTAAGTATTAGCGATGTAAGTCTCAGGTTAAGACCATACACACCTACCCTGATTTCGGCCTCCCATAGACACATAGTCATAATACCAATGGGATTCCGAGGGGTCTATCCAGAGCGAAGCTGTTTCCCGTACCATCGGTGAAACACGACCTCCTATCGCACTTGCATAAGTCTCCAACACTTATATATATGAGAACTATGCCGTTGTGCCCTCACAACGCGCACAAGTGCAATACTAGCCTATTCCGCATTATCGATGTCCAGTCTCGATAATACTCCGGCTAGGGATATTTAATGATTAATCCTTCGTGGACTGATACTGTCTCATATCATCTCAATCCAGGAACTAATCATATGGACCTCTCTTCATTTATATCTTATGGTGATCTAATCACTAATGATGAGAGTGCAATTTCCTTGTCATATAGTTAATTTGCTACAACAACACAATGATCTGTGCAAATAGTGACGCTATGGGTCATTTTGTCCAACAATCTCCCACTTGGCACATAGCCAGTCACTCAAGTGTCCCACACCCGAACTATGTACGGTTCACTCAAATTGCTGAGGAAAGGTTTTCGTCAGGGATTTGTTTAATTATCGTCTGACGCGATTTACACGATCATCACATCGCCACGATGTATGATCCGAACGAATCAGATGATATAGAAGTATATATCTGGATCGTCGATGAGACCTTTAATTCTTTAGCCTGTGCTGACGCCTAGCTCAGCGCGCTAACAGAACTATATCTAATCTAATTAGATTTATTTTCGACCCAAATGGCTTCTATTGCTGCCTCAGCTGCAGCAATAATCCGCATTTGTTGTTTATTCGGCAACAGTTATCTTGCTCGGAAGATTTCCAGCTCACTGTCCCGTTATGCAAACTTTATAGTACCGTAGTATTTAATTGTTTGGAAACTTGCAGCAGTGATCCCAGTCACTTCAAGTTCTCCTTCTCCATAGTTTAAGACAACATCTTTAGTTCTCTAAGATACTAACAGATGTTCTTAACTTCAATCCAGTGACTATCACTTGGATTGACTCGATTGTGACTCCATATGCTCGAAGCGTATGAGACACCAATACAAGTACATTTTAAATGTACAATTTCCCAGAGAGTGTTAACAACTCCAAATCTATCCCAGTAGATCTTTATTCCTTGAATAAAGGTTGTTACTCCCCAGAATTCTACGGAGAATTTCTATTGAAAGAATATCTATGAAAGCCAAGCTTTTACCAATTGTTTTATGGGAATTTCACTGTCAGTGCGCTCCCACTAACCTCCTTATATACACAAGAATCATTTCGTTTTGAATTAAATCATAAATCATTATGATTACATCAAAACGTCAGTTCCAAGAACCTTATGCTTGCTTCAATCCAAACATGGATCGAATAACCCGCAAACCTTGTTTGTCGGTTATACAAAATCGTCAGGATGTTGTAAACATCCTCCAAAAGGTTTCCTTTTAAGGAAAGCGATTTTGATCTGTAACTGACACATTTCATGAATGAAATACGCAGTTATCAACAAGCATCTTCAAAATGGATTTACCATGGCAAAGGTAAAAGGTTGAACCGTTATTAACACAATGTTGATAACGATACCATTCCGTCAAAAGCCCAGTTTTGTACGTCGGTATGTTGCCTTCCATGTATGTCTTCCTTGAAGACATTAATGTACCAATAGGCACAATGCTTTGTGGTACAACAATTAGTATCCAAAATAGTTGTTATACATGGAATCCATTTCGGACTCATGGCACTTTGCCATAATAGGGAGTCGATACTTCGTATCACTTCCTCAAAACGTAGTCGGTTGGATATACCTTCATAAGATTGACATCTTTATGAGGTTAGATCAGAAACCCATACCCTAGGTTGTTTTCTGACTCTATCCGATCTACGAATTTCTTGTGTATTTGAAGATTAATGGTATAGTGTTCATCTAGATGAACTATTTGTGTTCCATTAAGGACTTCGTGCCTTGAACAGTATTACTCCGATTTTCATGATTTCATCGAGTATCACAATCCTCCCACTGACCACTGCATATCGGTATTCCTCTCAGGAAAACCGCATGGTGAGCAACAATCATATTGTTCTCATGTGAGATTATAAGTACTATACTCAAGGTTTCCTTTAGGATAACCTATATAGGCACTGTTCGAATTTGGGTCTTTCAGTTTGGTATCATCCAAACGTTATGCCTGGCATATCCAAATTATCAGGAATGAGAAACATGGTTTCTTCCCTGTTCATATCCTTTATGACATCTGTCAAACAGATTTATATGGAACCTTATTCTAAATAAGTTTTGCACTGTTAATACATATCCTATTGAAGGAAACAGTAGCTCAGAGCGACTCGTGATAAACTTTATCATGTCCAACAAAATTCGGTTTTAGTTCGGACACACCGTCTAACTGACGTGTCTCGGGAGGAGTCCTCATTTGAAAGAATACCGTACTCTTTCATGTACATATGAAACTTACTGCTTAAGTATTTTCCAAGACGGTCTTACCGTGACTGTATAATACTATAGCCGATCTGTTTGTCTATTTCGTGTCGAAACTCTAAAAGTTTCCGATTTGTGTTCTTCAAAAGAAACACATAACCATAACGTGATGCCACATCCGTTAAGGTCACGAAATATTCATGTTCACATCTAGCTTAGCTAGATATGGGCCCACTTACTTCACCATGAATAGGGCTAACAGATCGGTGGCCCTTATACTATTACCAAGTACTAGTATTTTAGGTACTTTACCTAATAAACTAGATTCGCAGACCTTATTTGAATAGTCAAATCAGTCCTAGTACCCCTCTTCAAAAGTGTGGATATACGAGTCTCGTTTAATTGTGTCCTAGACAACAATGCCACAAATAAGTCTCTATTGATCAAATCAATTTGAGCTATTTATTTCATTTTATTTTATATGTTTGAGATTTTATTTATATTCAAAATATAAATTCAGTTATTTACATCTAATGTATTTATCTCAGTATCATCTTTATATAATGAAACACTTAGTGTTCTAGAATATAAAGGTTTTATCCGCATCGGATTAAACATTGATATAGAGATAATGTCTCTAGTCAAACTAGTTACATAAAAACATTTCCTAATTTAAGTACATACCCTAAGGGTAGTTCTTAAACTTAGGTATCTACGGTCGAAACAGCGACTTTCGTCCCGTTTCCGATTCGCAGAGAAATCTCGGCTTGAAGTCAGTATCCAGCTCATAGCGGATTCTGAACATCAATACATATATATTATGTACCACACTAAGTATTTAAAATCCAATTTCAATACTGTAGTGAACATAACTTTGACAAATATTTTTAAAGTTAGAGCCTCGCCCTTTCTTTAATTCCTTCGTGTCTTCCATATCCAAATGGTAGTCACTTTGGGATATGTCAATTATCTTTTCAATATTTCACAAACTTTGGCCAAGCCTTGGGTTTCGGAATATCGAAATGATGTGCACCTTGTGCAACTCGCCCAATTGCAAACTTTGACTTTTCACCTCTAGAATAGTCAAATCAATTCTCTAAGAATTATTAATTGCAATTTAATAATTTTTAAATCTAAAGATAGATTGAATAGTTCTAAGCACCACAACATAAAGTCATTTATTATCTTAATTTTATGCTCTACTATTTTCTTAATTTGGGCTTAGTCAAATAAGTTATTTTATCAAATAAATTAACCTATTATTTATTCCCAATATGAAAATTAAATCATTTAAAACATTTAACCCAAGGATTAATATTTTAAATATTCAACCTTTCAATTCTTTCTTGATTTCAATAGTCCAACTATTTAATCAATTTAATAAGGTACTATTTATTATAATGCTTACAATAATCCATTATTTAATCAACTATAATTTTAATATTGATTACTATAATCCAATTATAATCAACTATCATTTAATTCAATTATTTGATTACTATAATCCAATTATAAAATCATATAATTTGAATTTGATACTATAATCCAATTATAAAATCAACTATCATTTAATTCAATTAATTGATTACTATAATCCTTATAAAATCAACTATATTTTAAATGAGTTTGTATATAGTCCAACTATATATATTTTTAAACAACATAAAATATAGTCCAACTAATACTTTTAATTAATATGACGAGTAAAATATAGATGAGCGCGTTTAGCGAGTATTTGAACGAATGTTGCAAATTCAATACTTGCCTCCCACTATTTTTCGTCGAGCCTCTAACCCTCTGTCGAGTACTCGGGAAACCGTGTTTCCTAGTGGGCTAGGATCTCGTTAAAGTATCACACAATCTTGACTTTGGCCAACAAATTGTATGATAATTAACTATGTAGATCTCGAAGATCAATTGGATCTCATCCAATTCCTAGATCCAGTAGGTGGACATCCAAGTCCCAAACATATATCTTATATATGCCTATACATCGAATGTATACCCTAACCTTTTTCCTCCGAATCAACTAGGCCTTGGCTTTGGCACAACAAACCTAGTGATCCCAGTCAAGCGCGGACCCATTGACATGGAAACTTCGTAATCAATGTCAATGGACAAAGTGGTCTTGACTTTGGCCAACAAACCACAACTTGGACACGACACCGATATGGAACAAAGCCTCGTGATTAAAACACATCTTCGACGGACAAGGGCTTGACTTTGGCCAACAACCCCTGCCAATCTCGGATCTTGAGTAAGAATCACTAAATGGAAGGAAAATAAACGCTTGATATTTAACGAGGGTTTTTCGCGTGCAAATTGGCTACCAATTTAATTATCTTTGTTAAGGTCTCAACATCATACACCCTTAAACATGCATTCTAAATACATAATAAAGCGAGTATGAAAATAAATAATAATGATATGCGGATGGATACTATACACATTGATCCTAGATCAAATCTCTCCCTTTCTCACTCAAGCTAGCACTTGTATTACTTCTACCCGTTACACTACACTTCTAAAGAAACCTCATATACATAGAGGGGAATAGGTGAGAAGAGAATACAAAGAGAATGAAGGTGATAAGGCTGGACACGCAGGTCCAATTTAATAAATCGAATTTATTACAACAATTTCTAAAATTGCCCACCCAACTAATATCCATCTGATATACATTATTCATTCAACACAACCACGTATTCACACACATAAGCATGCTATCAATCAATCTAATCAAATTAATTAATCTGATAATTAAGTTATCATCCAATGTTCAAACAACGATTTGATTTTGTTCGAGTCAAACTCGTTTTTGCGAATAAGTACTTAAAGTACGAATTCATGAATTAAATTAAACTACATCATTAAATCAAATTTAACATGTACTTAATACTAATTCAATATTCAATTCCAAATTAAATATTACACTTTTATTTAATAAACCTTTTACGATTTAAATTCCAAATTAATCGTAACGCGTCTCAAAACCGATTAACGTCCAACGTCAATTCAATTAAGTCCAATGGGCTTTTAATTAATTTCTTAAGGCATGGACTTTTGGTCAACTCGGGTCAAACAAATAACCAAAGTCCAATCTGGGATTTACCCCATAAGCCTTTAAATTAATTTTGGCCCATTAGGCCCAATTAAATTACAAAAGTCCATTAGTTGCATTTGGGCTTTATGGTTAAGGTTTTGGGCCCAATTGGATCCAATCCATTTGGCCTAAACCCAACTTGATAAAATCAAGCCCAATAAGCCCAATTACAACATTAAAGTCCAATTTCCAAAATTAGGCCCAATTAATTTAATATAAAATCCAATTTCATATTCAATTAACCTAAAGTGCATTACATGATTAATCAACTAAATCAACATTTCCAAAACATGAATTAGTCCAATTAATCATATTCAATTCATTATTATATGTCCAACACACAAATTGAAAAATCACCCATCTACATGCTTAAAAGCTCTCGGTCAAAGAGGGATTTTGTGTCCGATTCGGTTTCGATCCAATCGAACCCACAATCGACATTAAATCAACATCAAATTTGATTTCATACACATCCAATGTCACAAAATCAAAAATACCAAGACATTCAAGGGCTATTATATTCGGCCAAGGTGAAGCAAATGGGGGATTTTTGTTCAACTCAAAATTCAATCAAATATACTTCAAATTAACATCATCCTTTATCATTATAACTCATCCAATGAATTAAAATGAAAAATTCCAAGAACTCCAATATTACTCACACATTCGGCCAAGGTAAGATTCTGGGGTTTTTTGTCCAATGCAAATTACAATCCAATTGACCTCAAATTAACATCAAATTTAATGATTCCAACTCATCAAATGAATCAAAATCAAAAATTTCCAAGCACCCAAAAATCAATACACATTCGGCCAAGGTCATATATTTGGGGAAAATAATTCCAAATCATTTTTCAACAAATTGGTCCAACCAAAATGAAATTAAACATGTTATAAGCATACTTAAACAATCAATTTATTCAAATCATGCTCAACAAACATTTACCCAAATTTTAAGCCCTACATTTTTCATGCTTGAACCTAAGGCTCTTGATGCCATTGTTGGTTAAAATCTAGGTCCCAGGATCAAACAAGACATGAAAACATGCGTGAATACACCAACGGAGATAGCAAAATACTCACATCGATCGGTTGAGTCAATTTGGAGACGAATGAAGGCCAAAAATGCACTGCCTTGCTCACGCCACTGCAACGAGTCCACTGCCGCAGTTTTCAGTTTTTGAGCTGAGAAAACGGAGCTCAAGCCTCGTCCGACGGATCCCGCTCATGCGAACGGATCCCGTCTCGCGGACTCCCTACCCCTTCGCAAGACTCGTTCTAGCACTTGATTTCTCACCATGAAAAACCACTCTTGCTTCCCTTTAGTGTCACGTTTTTCTGGTTCAAAACCAGTCCCAATATTCTGTTTTTGGGCGTGAGAAGAAGAGAGCAAATGAAGAGATGAAATTGTGTATTGGTTATTACAAAAGTTGTAAATCATTTGTTTATATATTTTCAAAAATATTAAATGATTTACCAATTAATTTTAACTTTCAAAAAGTCAAATAAATTGAATGTAATAAGCTTGAGTGTTCCACACTCCAATATCAATGTCCATCAAGTCATATCAACTTTAATAAAGTGACATGTTGAGTGTCTTTCACTCAATCCATTAATCAAATCAATCAATCACTCAAAGTGACTTTTGATTTGACGCTTGATGTGACGATTGATTTGACGCTTGATGTGACTTGCGTCGCCGCACTCGAATTCGAAATACGAATGCGCTCGCAATCACACTCGGGCTCGGGTTCGTTAATTCCAAATTAACGATTTTTCCGTCGCGTCGTAATTAGATGATTACGCCTAGCGAATTCACTATTCACGTTGCTAACGAATTAATTCTAAATTAATTCGTTCGCCCGAATTGAAATCTAATTTTAATTCCGCGTCGAAATCTAATTTCGTTTAATATATCGAATATATTAATTCAATCGATTAATTCCAAATTAATCGTTATCTCTCTCTTTACGATATTTTATCCTAGATAAAATATCTCTGTAATTAATCCTAGATTAATTTTCTCTCTCTCTATATAATCCAGATTATTCAAGAGTGCGAGTTGTGCGTCATCGGTGGATTATCGGGAAGCGAACCATGAGATCTCCGATTATTGCATATCGGTATACGGAGAACGCACCATGAGTATCGGAATTTCACACATAGTACGAATCGAGTAACCGAATCACATACTACCAAGTACACGTTCTACCGATTTACGAGACAAGGTCGACTCCTAGCAAAGCACCAAGTCTACCCAATTCTCCGGACATATCCATTTAAGAATATTAAGATCTGTATCAAGCGTAGTATACGATTGTATTGTGCATATCGGTCCAGTATCGGATAGTCACGTGCTAGGCCTGGGGCTGGATAAGTGTCTGCCCCGTACGAAGCACATGTCGGATGTCTGGTAACTAGTCTCTATAATCGGATATACATGACCTTGTCATAATATCCCGATGGCTGCGCAGCACTTAAGAGCACTAATACCGTATCCTGCGTGACATCATCTCCAATATGACTGGGGTGATACTTCCGTCTTGACATCACATCCAATACACCACGACTCTCTGATAAACCCAGAAGTGGTGTACGCAGAACCGGTTAAAGCCCTGTACCACCAAGACCAAAGTCTATCGATTATCGTAAGTATTAGCGATGTAGTCTCAGGTTAAGACCATACACACCTACCCTGATTTCGGCCTCCCATAGACACATAGTCATAATACCAATGGGATTCCGAGGGGTCTATCCAGAGCGAAGCTGTTTCCCGTACCATCGGTGAAACACGAGCTCCTATCGCACTTGCATAAGTCTCCAACACTTATATATATGAGAACTATGCCGTTGTGCCCTCACAACGCGCACAAGTGCAATACTAGCCTATTCCGCATTATCGATGTCCACTCTCGATAATACTCCGGCTAGGGATATTTAATGTTAATCCTTCGTGGACTGATACTGTCTCATATCATCTCAATCCAGGAACTAATCATATGGACCTCTCTTCATTTATACATTTATGGTGATCTAATCACTAATGATGAGAGTGCAATTTCCTTGTCATATAGTTAATTTGCTACAACAACACAATGATATGTGCAAATAGTGACGCTATGGTCATTTTGTCCAACAGTACCCGTCTCCGCCATGAGATCCAAGACTTAATTGACTCCCACAAAATCCCTGACCCTGAAAGAGAACAGCCAACACACACACCAATCCTCTACCAAATTATCACTATATTCCCCCACCCACATACATGATCAACTCTGGCTTGCCCGAAACCTTCGTCCTCCAAGCTATCAACCACCAATCTTCGTACATAGGGATAGGGGGTGACAACGATGAAGAACCATAGGCGAGTAAGAAGGCAGCGCGTGCGAATGATGAAGTTGTTCCTCCTAGTTTGTTTAATCTTGCATTTTTGATATAGACATTGATTTTGCCTGTTTGCTCGAACCTTTTTCTAATGATAATAAACGTTCATTTCCCGTACTCGCTTGAATATGCAACATGAGTATATTTGACAAAGCATTCAACCTTGGTATTATGATACACAACGATGCTTATAACACGGGGAATCCTCAGACGAAGCAAACAGAAAGATAAGATAGTCATTCAGAAACTAGGAAACGGGGATAGTGAGGCAGTCAGACTTGGAAGGGAATGAGTTCACCGAGCCAATCAATGTTGACAGATTGAAGCTGTATTTTACCTGTGACCGGGCAATCACCAAGAGAATTGGCAGAAGACCTAACCCAACGGGATGGGAACATTCACACATACATGCATATACGTAACCCATTTTGCACCCTTTTATGTTTGTTTTGGTTTGTGTTCACAGGTTTTGAAGAAGAAAAAGAGAAAGCGGCGAAGACAAGCCAATAATGTTGGACAAAATGACCCATAGCGTCACTATTTGCACAGATCATTGTGTTGTTGTAGCAAATTAACTATGTGACAAGGAAATTGCACTCTCATCATTTGTGATTAGATCACCATAGATATATATAAATGAAGAGAGGTCCCTATGATTAGTTCCTGGACTGAGAATGATATGAGACAGTATCAGTCCCCGAAGGTTTAATCATTAATATCCATAGCCGAGTATTATCGAGACTGGACATCGATAATGCGGAATAGCTAGTATTGCACTTGTGTGCGTTGTGAGGGCACAACGGCATCGTTCTCATATATAAAGTATCGGATACTTATGCAAGTGCGATAGGAGGTCATGTTTCACCGATGGTACGGGAAACAGCTTCGCTCTGGATAGACCCCTCGGAATCCCATTGGTATTATGAATATGTGTCTATGGGAGGCCGAAATCAAGGTAGGTGTGTATAGTCTTAACCCGAGACTTACATCGCTAATACTTGCGATAATCGGTAGACTTTGGTCTTGGTGGTACAGGGCTTTAACCGGTTCTGCGTACACCACTTCTGGGTTTATCAGAGAGTCGTAGTGTATTGGGTGTGATGTCAAGACGGAAGTATCACTCCAGTCATAGTGGAGATGATATCACGCAGGATACGGTATTAGTGCTCTTAAGTGCTGACCGGCCATCGGGATATTATGAGAAGGTCATGTATATCCGATTATAGAGACTAGTTACCAGACATCCGACATGTGCTTCAGACGGGGCAGACACTTATCCAGCCCCAGCCCTAGCACGTGACTATCCGATACTGGGCTGATATACGCAATACTACGGTATACTACGCTTGATACAGATCTATATATTCCTGTAAGAATATTTCTGGAGAATTGGGTAGGCATGGCGCTTTGCTAGAAGCCAACCTTGTCTTGTAAATCGGTATAAACGTAGTACGAGGTACTTACGTGTTCGGATAGTCCGACGACCGTATCTACTGCCAACATATCCGGAGATCTCATGGGTCGCTTCCCGAGATTCACCGATGACGTATAACTCGCACTTAATTAATCTGGGATTAATTATAAGAGAGAGAATATTAATCTGGGATTAATTACAAAGATATGTTATCTCGGATAAAGTATCGTTAAAGAGAGAGAACGATTAATTTGGAATTAATCGATAAATTAATATATTTGATATATTAAACGAAACTGGATTTCGACGCGGAATTAAAATTAGATTTTAATTCGGGCGAACGAAATAATTTAGAATTAATTCGTTAGCGATGTGAATAGTCATTTCGCTAGGCGTAATCATTTAATTGCGACGCGACGGAAAATTCGTTAATTTGGAATTAGCGAACCCGAGCCCGAGAGTGATTACGAGCGCATTCGCATTTCGAATTCGAGCGCGGCACGCAAGTCACATCAAGCGTCAAATCACTAGTCGCGTCTATTGTCAAATCACTTGTCACTTTGAGTGATGTGATATGACATGTTATCACTTTATTAAAGTGACTTGATGTGAATAGTGAAAGGTGATGGCTTGAAAGTTGATTGGACTTGTACCTTTTGACTTTTGATTTAAAGTATAATATATGTTTATTTATTTATTTATTTATTTACTTGGTAAATAATTTAATAATAAAACATATATAAAGCTTTTATTCTCTCTCTTCCATCAACAACCATTCACGTTTTCTCTCTACCCTTCACGTTTTTAGGCTTTTTGTTAACATGAAAATCATCCCTCTCTCATTCGGTTTGGAGACCGATTTCTTCACTATTTCTTTTGGTTTGATCCATCAAAATGAAGAAGAT
Source organism: Zanthoxylum bungeanum (assembly GCA_019454045.1). Lineage (NCBI taxonomy): Eukaryota > Viridiplantae > Streptophyta > Magnoliopsida > Sapindales > Rutaceae > Zanthoxylum > Zanthoxylum bungeanum. The sequence continues at coordinate 2,565 of SKCR01005388.1, read as the reverse complement.
AAGTGCTAGCCACAACACACATGGGTTTATTATGGTGATAGGGAAACAAATTTATGAGCATGGAAAAGCTTGAAGCTTGGAGCTTCAATGGAGTCTCACATGGCCGATTCTTGGAGGGACTTTGTGTTAGACATTATGTCCCATAGCGTCACTATTTGTAAATGATATTGTATTATTGTACAAAATTAACTATGTGATAATGAAATTGTGCCTTTTGCCGTTTTGTAATATTATTTACTTTGATATATAAATGGCGAAAGTCCATATGATTAATACCGGATTGAGATGATATGAGACAGTATCAATCCATAAAGGTTTAATCATTAAATATCCCTAGTCGGAGTATTATCGAGATCGGACATCGATAATGGGAATAGACTAGTATTGCGCTTGTGCACGTTGTGAGGGCACAACGGCATAGTTCTCATATATTTAAGTATTGGATACTTATGCAAGTGATAGGAGGTTGTGTTTTACCGATGGTACGGAAAACAGCTTCGCTCTGGATAGACCCCGCGGAATCCCATTGGTAGTATGTCTGCGTGTCTATGGGAGGCCGCATCAGGGTAGGTGTATATGGTCTTAACATGAGACTTACATCGCTAGTACTTACGACAATCGGTAAACTTTGGTTTTGGTGGTTTTGGGACCTTAACCGGTTCTGTGTACACCTCTTCTGGGTTTATCGAGAATCGTAGTGTACTGGATGTGATGTCGAGATGGAAGTATCGCTTCAGACATATGGAGGTGATGATCACGCAGCAGGACACAGAACTAGTCTCTATAAAAAGGTTGCAACCGTCGGGACAATATGACCAGGTCAGGATTGTCCGATTTAAAGAGACTGGTTGCTTGATGTCCGATATATGTTTCGTACGGGGCAGACACATCTCCAGCCCCAGGCCTAACATGTGATCATCCGATACTGGATCGATGTACGCAATACTCTACGGTATACTACGCTTGATATAGATCTTATATTCCTATAAGAATATTTCTGGAGAATTGGGTAGGCATGGCGCTTTGCTAGAAGCCAACCTTGTCTTTGAATCGGTAAGAACGTAGTACGAGGTACGTACGTGTTCGGATTATCCGCGATCGTATTTACTGCCAAAATATCTGGAGATCTCTTAGGTCGCTTCCTGAAGATTCACCTATGATATTTGATTCGGACTTAATTAATCTTGGATTATTGCGGAGAAACTTTATCTTGGATAAAGTGCCTAATTTAGAGAGAGAACGATTAATTTGGAATTAATCGATAAAATTATTATATTCGATATAATAATCGAAATTCGATTTCGACGCGAAATTAAAATTAGATTTTAATTCGGGCATACGAGTTAATTTAGAATTAATTCGTTAGCGACGTAAATAATAATTTCGCCAGGCGCAATTATTTATTTAAATTCGGTTTAATTAACGTCGCGACGTAAGCTCGGTATTTCGGAAATATCGAACCCGAACGCGTGAGTGCACGTGGGCCACTTTCATTTGGAAACGTGTGGGGCCCACATGACACATGTCATTATATGCATTATTTAATTGGTAATGCATTGCATGGTGATATTGTGCAATACACTCAAAGGTTTTGCATGGAGTTTAAGTGTTTGACACTCTAAGCCATTGCATGGTTTGTGTCATAAATTTATTATTATTTAATAAATATTATGACATAAATATAAATTGATTTTTGGTAAAAAAATCAATTACACAAAAATCTCTCTTCTCTCTCAAAATGCCATGAACTCCATTGAAGGGCAAAGAAGATTTGATTTTCTTTCTCTCATTTGCTAGCACATTCAAGGATCAAAGGGAGAGGGTGATAGGAAAGATCAAGGGAAGACATGAAAGCTTGCAACAGCTTGGAGCTTTCCACCTTTTTCTCCTCTTGGCCGAATCAACCAACACTTGGAGCTTCCATTTGGTTTGATTTCTTTCATCAACAAAGCAATGTAAGTATGATTCCGCCATACTTCAAGTTTAATATATATTCATTTATTATATTTCATATGCTTAATCTTTCCTTGGGACATATTATAGAAACCAACAATGTATCAGAGCTAGGTTTAAGCATGAAATATATTAGGTTAAAATTTGGGTAAAATTGATTGAAGCATGTTCTTGTGAAATTTGATGAATGAGTATGCTTATATGTATGTAATATGACATAATAATGGAATCAATTTTATGAAAAATGCATTGGATGATTTTTCCCCAAATTTATGCCTTGGCCGAATGTTAATGAACATTGGATGTGTTGGATTTTTTGTGTTTAAGATCATTGGATGACATAAACGTATACGGGACGTAGATTAGTAATTCAATCGGATTGAAAAACAAATCGACACAAAAAAAATCACCTTGGCCGAAGTTAATAGACATGCAAATGGACTTGATTTTTGTTCAAATTAATGTTGGACATATGTTTTGAACAATACATGATTAATAAATTAAATGGGTATTTTTGAAATATTTGGTTTATATATTAATCTTGGTTTTACACTTTAATTAATTGGACTTTAATGTTTGGAATATTAAAATTTAATTAATGGGCTTAATTGG